>WSLM01000176.1:0-25702 GCA_019677335.1 Ceratobasidium sp. UAMH 11750 | reverse complement strand
AAAATGGACGTAAATTTCACTTCTCGGGTGGCGGTGGTCAAATCGAACTGGGGGCCGCTGTCAGTGCTGTCTGTCCGGCCTGTGAGACCGCACGTCGAGCGGGATTCGGCTGCTGTTGAAGGTGACGCTAGATGAGTCCGAGTGACGAGAGTTAGGGGCAGGGATGGTTAGCACTGCGTGCGGCGGGGACTCGTGCCCCGTACTGAGAAGTTTCAGTCGGCTTGACGGGGTGTAGCGCACCGTGGGATGTGTCAAAGTCATTGAGGGAAAAGACCGCATCAAAAGCAAAGAGTTGAGAAAAAAAGGCCGCTGTGGAGTTTCCAACAGGCGTCAGAAAGCCTATTGTTGCGTAAAACGACGACTGACCCACGGAGATACGCATACACCCTATCCGAATGCGTGCATCGGTGGTAGACGTAGCCCGCGCCAATCGAGTTGCGTTGTATAGTTAGACAACGAGGGCGGGGATGACGGCGGCGCAGAGGACACAGGCACTGCCGAAAGACGCGCACGAGGCGTGTATCTGACCAATTACCCGCTTGCGCGCCGAACTAGAATGGATTAATTGTTGTGCGGCCGAGTAGGGAGGTTCGGAAATACGTAGCGAGGAACGAGGGGGGGGGGGGTTGTGGGTGTGGGTAGGGGTAGATGGGGGATTGACATGGGAGGTTGAGCTGAAGATCGTCGTGTGCGTAGTGAGGACGTACCAGAGGTTTGCATCAGTTGTTGAGAGGGATGCTGACAGATGGATGGGAATTCTTTCGGCATTATGTAGACTCTGGGCAGCTCGGCGTGCCCTTTTTTTCGCCGGCAGCTGCGGGGGGTTCAAGTAGACGCCAAGTCGTTCAACCAAGGCACCCGCAGTAGAGAGATAGTATGTATACGACGACAGCGCAGTACTCGGTACAACGAGGACAAGTGACACAGCCAGACAACTCGCACACGCACACACAACACGATCTCACTTGACTCGTTCGGGTTGAGCCAAAACTCAGATCCCAAGATAAACGTGACAAGTCCCTGCCAAATGAAAAAGATAACCGAGCTTGTAGACTGGAGATGCCCATTCGGTCGGGGCGGGGTAGACAAAGGGCAAAGGAGTCGTGTGTTCCCAGCTCGGCGCTCCGTCTGGCGTCTGTGGGCAAAAAAGTGACGGGTTGACCGCGGCAGGTGCCATGCCATGCCCCCTGCGTCACCTGCCAGCAGTACTACCACGGGGCATTCGGGTCTAGAGGGTGACGATCGAGTAGGACGGGGCCTGCTGTTGTTATTCAGTCGAACGGGATGGGTTGCGGATCAGCCTAGTCTGGCTGGAACGACGATGCATAAGCGAGTGATAGGGGAGTTGGGTACCCAATTACCTACGTGTGTCCGCGCGGGACCAGCACGGAGTTTCTTTTCCTGGATTGGATGAACTGCCCCCATGCGAGGATGGGTTGAGCAAAAACAGGGTTGGACGAAAAGAGGGTCAAATGGGGTGAGAAGTGGTGACGTGTATGCTGGATGCGAAACGAGGTGCTGGGGTGTATGCTTATGAGGGAGATGAAATGGATGGGGTGGTGGTGACGATGGTGACGGCGATAGGAGGTGTAGATGATGGAGGGGATTTTGCGAGAACGAGTGTTGGACGCGGGGCAGTGATAATGTGTGGTTGAAGCTTAAATCCGTGCGCGCGGGTTGAGAGACTCGGGGAACGATGTGCACCGTACCGAGTAAACAGTTATGTGGGTTTGACAAGTGCTATTCGACAAAGCGCCACCGACGCATGTAAACACAACGCCGCCGGACAGGCCGACGGCTTTCTATCCCACTGGGGATCGACGCGTGGGCACTGTAGGCGCCACTGACTAGATTGGACAGCGACAGACATTTTGGACAGACATTGACAGACCGAAGAAAAAAAGCAAGGCTAGAGCCCATGTGGACGAGTCGAAAGCACACAGAGATGGAGTAGATAGGACAAATGGGTGGTGGAGGGTGTTTGAGATGAAAAAGAGAAGCACCGATTGTGAACAGAGAGTCGTATCTGGGCAGGAAGCAGGGATTGGCATGACGGACGATCAAGGCGTGCTGGCCATGGCCGCGGATATCCGATGTCGGAGGGCACGATGTGGCAAAATGGGAGCGCAGGCTGGCGGGAGAAGAAAGGAATGCGCGGGCGACAGGGAAGACCAGGACGAGATCAAGCCTAGCTAGCGGAGTGTTTGCGTGGGCAGGCGCGGGTGGGCAGCGGGAGAGATGAATGCGAGCGACAATCATAGCGGTGCCGACTGCGGCGGGCGTCGTTGTTTGAGCGGATCTGCGTCATGTTTGGTGATCGCGCACCCTGGATTGCCTCTCCCGGCGAAAATTAAACATCCGAAGCAGAAGCCGCACGGCTTTGTCCGGTGTTTCGGAAGCGCCTGCCTGGGGTCCTGCCGGGCCGCCGACCCCCGCCAGCGCCGGGGCGTTGTCCACCGAGCAGTGAGCAGCGTCGACGCCGCTGCGGACGTCAGCAGCGTCAACTGCGGACTGTGCGAGGTGGAGGGATCGACGGTGGGTGGCGGGTGGCGAGGGGCGATCTGCCTCGACCCCTACAAGGCCACACACCTGCTTCTGGGCAGCTTAAAAGCCGCCTGCGCGCTCGGTCCCAACTCGCCTCATCTCCGCCTCCGATCCCCAATGCCTGCGGACCAGTCCTCCCCGACGCGCCCTGCAAGCGCTGCCCACCCCTACGCCAATGCCTCACGTGCTCGCACGACGACAAGCACCCCCCGCCGCGCCGACTCGACCCAGCCCAAGAGCACCCGCCAGCAGTTTGCGGCGTGCGGCGCCTGTCGCATGCGCCGGTGCGTCTACTCGCCTCTTTTCTCGCCCCCGCTCATCCCTCTCTAGCGTAAAATGCGATCTGAAGGACGTCAGTCCACGACCGGGCGAGACGCCCATGTGCACCAACTGCCAGGAGCGCGGCCTCAAATGCGTGTATGTGCCCCGTCTCTGCGTCTTTCGTTGCTCATTTCTTGCCAGCGACGAATTTGCCAATGTCAAGGCCGTCAAGCTCCTCCGCCGCGGTCGCCGCCTCGCCCAAGTCGAGTAAGCGCTCACGCCTGTGCCCAAGTCTGTGCTCATGTTTCGCAGACAGGTATACGGCCCCGCCGCCTCCCAGTCCGACGACGCGTCCCGCTCCGACCCCACCGCGTCGCCCAAGGCATCCACCTCTCGCACCCCCAGCTGCATCCCCAAGCTCCAGCCCGAGTTCTTTGGTAGTCCGTTTTACCGCCGCTTCCACATCCAGCGCCCTATCGTCGATCCCACCGAGTTTAGTGCCCGCTTCTACGAGTCGGAACAGGGCAAGCCCGAGAGCCTTGGTGTTGCGGGCAGCATGATATGCATGCTTCTCGGTGCGTCCATGTGCTTGCCACCCGCTACCTACTCATCCCCTTGCAGTCACCTGGGCAGCAACCTATGGCGTCAACGAGTACGGCGTCGAGGAGCCCTCCAACGGCCTCGAGGGCGTGCGCGAACGCCGCCGCCGATGCAACGACATGATCCGCGAGATCCTAGGCCTCATCGATAAGCACGGCCTGCTCCGCAAACCTACTTGGGACGGTGTCCGTGTTCTGCGCCTGATTATGCCTCTCACAGAAGGTATGTACTGATCATCTGCCCGCCCTCGTGCCCCCTTCGCAACCGCCGTTCCTCGCTTTTGGTCCACGCACTTACCACGCGAGCGCAGATGTCCAAACACAACTCGAGCGTCTGGTAAGTTTAGCACCGCACGCTTTCCCGCCGCCTTCCCGCCTGCTTTGTCTCGACGCGGTCTGCTCCCCCCCTGTTCCGATGTATGTCCGACCTGGCGACTGATTTCGATTATTTGTCGACAGGCCATGTACGAGGCGACCGTCTCCCAGGTCTACACACTCTGTTCCCTCGGCTCCCTCGTCAAGTCGGGTCAGGGCGAGTTTGTCGATGCGCTTGTCCGAGCCCGCATCTTTTGGTACGGCCACGTTCACGAGGGAATCACGAGCGGTCTACGGGGTGGCAGGTTGATTTTGTGGGTCCGCTTTCCGCCCACGCAATATGCACGCTGACCCGCTCTCAGTGAGGATGACGACTTGTCGTCGTTCCAGATTACATTCCCATCGCTAGGCAACAACCAGTCCCTTACGCGCACGTCCATCACATACTCATACACCTATCGGTACGCCACAGCTCCCATCAGGCTTTCGAGCGCGTGCCGCCAGATCCATGCCGCCCTCACCGGACCCAAGGCCAAACGCAAAGAGGACGTCAACGAACCCGGGCTCAAGGACGCGTGGGAGGCCCTCGGTCGCAGCTGGGAAGAGTTTGAAGGTCTGAGGCACGTTGGCCCGGTACGTCGTTTCGGATCTGCCCCCCGTGCTGTTTGTTTATTTCCATTGTCCAGGTCGGCATCATCCAGACGGAAGACACGGAACGGTTTGTCAATGGCTGGCAGGTGCGCTCGGACTCGATCTTCCGCTGCTTCTGGGCAAACGTGTGCTGACGCAAGTATATGCGCTAGATTTTCATCTTCGAATGCCGTGAGTGTTTTGCGCCGTTTTTACAAGACCCCTGCTCATCAGTTTAATCTATCCTTTTTGCCCGACACCCTGCTTGCGCGCTTGTCGGACTGTGGCACGCTATCACGCCGACGTCTGGTTCCCCGTTTGGCCTCGACCCAGATAACATCATCCGCGAGTCCCTCAAACAACGAATGATCGAACATCGACGGACCCGAGACGCGGCGTTTGTCGTGGACCCCGACGTCAACCACGAACCTTTGTTGGCCAAGCTCACCCGCCTGCATTCGATCGCCGAGGGCAAATGTGAGTTTTGTTTATGCAGTGGCAAGTGAGCTGGATGGCGTGAGAGTGGGGATCAGCATTCGCGTTTGGCATCGTGGACCCACAGCCCTGTACTGACATGCTCTCCAGGCCACGACGTCGCAGGACAAATCGTGACCCTCATCCGCCGTCACCTCGGGTCATCCTTTTTCCAGTACGACGCCTCGCTCGTCCGCGACGGATGCTTCTATGCTGGGCTCTGCCTCGCGCGGGACTCGGGTACCGAAGAAGACATCCGGACGTGCGTCCAGGCACTCGAAGAGATGCGCTGGGCGTTTTCCAAGTCGGAGGAGCGGATTGCGACACTCAAGTGGGCCTGGGAGAACAGGCGCGTGGACGAGGAGGAGCGATTATGGAACGAGGGTCTTGTGAGGCCCGGGTCGGGCTCGGGCCCTAGTGGGGCGGGAGGGGCGGGAAGTGAGGCGAGCGGGGCGGGGTATGGGTATGGCAAGGGCATCGGGGGGATGAACAGCGAAGGGATTATGAGGCCTGGCCCAGACATGCGAAGCGGAACGGACGGGTTGGCGATGCGTAGCAACTCGGATCCCATGATGCGAACTACGTCGGGCAACAACCAGTCCCGGCCACCGAGGCTAACCCTGATGGAGACTCAGGCAAACGTCGACGCTGGCCCGCTGACAGCCTTGTCCAACGACGGCAGCTGGCACACACCCTCCTCGTCGAGCGAACTTCCCGGCTCCCACCACGGCTCACCCATCTCTGATCCCGCGCTCATGCCACCACAAGACAAGCCCGCAGGGTCCGGGAGCGGCCTCGCGATGTCCTACTACGACCAGATGGCGTTTGACATCAACACGTTTACGCCCGACGCTGGCGCCGCGCACTTTTCCAACGAGTCTACCCAGTTTTTCGCCAGCGGGCTCGGGCACCACTCGGGTCACGCAATGCCCCCGCATGGGATGGCCGTGTCGCACGGGATGACCGCGCCGATTGGGATGGCCGGGCATGGGATGCAGGCAAGTTCCGCTCCTGGGAGCACTACTCTGCCCCCGTTTGGCGCGCAGCATTATGACGCGTATTACCATTCGAATAGTTCGCATCGCTGATCTAGACCGCCTCCCGACCCCTCCGCTTTCGTATCCCGGACTCTTGTCAGCCCTACCATGTCTATAATATCCGTTCTCTGGTGCCACAGAGCCAGCGAAAAAGGTCTGAAACATCTCTCGTTCGTACCGTTCTCTACATACTTGGATAGCGCCCTTTTCCCCTTGCTCCGGCTATGTTTTTACTCTGAGCTATGTACCGTCCGTTTAACTGGGGTTCGCGATATGCCAAGGTTTCTTGTTGTTTCTTTTGTTTTCGTGCACTCTGAACTCTTTTCGTGTATGGCTTCTTGTTTTCTTGTGTCACTTGTATGAACAGCTCTGCCTCTCTGCACACAAAAATGCTTTCGGTAGTCTATTTTCAATAACGAGTATTCGAGTCGGCGTAATATATCGTTTGCTTTACATTCATATACGAGAGCTAGACAGCGGAAAGAGACGGACAACGGGCACGCCCCGTACGCAACATGGGGCACTGACGTAGCATCGATGACCACAAGGTTACTTGAGCCCCAACGCTTGCATCTTGACTTCGATCTCGTCACGAAGCTGCCGGGGCGTCAGAACAAAACAAGTCAAGGCTTTGCGCGGCGTGTTCGGATCCCCGTCCGAGAGACTTACCAGTGCAATTCTACTGTCGAGCCTCGAGGACAGATCGACGTTGGCGCCACCGCGCGCGACCGCTTGATCGAGGTGTGTTGTGGCTGCTTTGAGCGCCGTGGCCCACCGGTCGCGGTTCGCCCCGACGGGGACCTCGCGCAGGTCGTTGACGGCGAGTTCAAACTTGGACACCTGGCCGGACCACTTGCCCTCGACGTTGGACTCGTCCGCGACGACGGCGTCGAGGTGTGCGCGGGCGACTGCATATTCTCCGGCAGCGCGGTGGAGCACGCCAAGCAGGAGGTGCCGGATTGCGATCTCGTCGCCCGTGTCGAGGTCGGCGGTGTTGGCCGCTTTCTCCTCCGTAAAGGATCCTGATGCGGTGGAGATCAGAGGCGATAGAACAACGAGGTTGGCGATGTGGGCCTGTGCGATAGCGGTGGTGATTCGGCAATGGGTGTTCCAAACTGTGGGGCAAGTCAGCCACCAGGGAGAGTCGAGTGCTGATCTACTCACAGATTGCCAGTTCTGGTCAAATCGCAAACTGTCGTCATCAGTGAACCGAGCTGTTCTTCGGCGGTGCTTACCTTCAGCGGGGCTAATGAAGATGCTGTCAATGTATTCGTTTTCAGTCCCCGGCCCGGCCCGCCTTGCCTGTTTCCGTTTGTAAAAGTCGACTGTTTGTGTCGGAGTAGGATTTGCGCAAGATTAGCGTTAGCGTCAGCGTGCAACCCTTAATGCGTACTCTTCTTCTGGATAAAGACTTCGGTGGGAAGGTCGCGACCTCCAATTTTATTCCGGTCGAGCAGCTGTGGAACCAAATCGAGCAGTGCCCGAGCCTTGGGCCTGAACTCGGGCTTCTCCTTCGCAAGGGATAGATAGCACCCTACGCGAGGCTCAGTCCCTGCACGGTCAGTACGTACATCACATACCAGCGGCGATGAAAGTATAAGTTGCGTGACTCCTGTGAAGAGTTCAGAGCCAGCCATGCGCATATATTTGACATTCGCACCAAGAGTTTAATTCTTTGATCTTCAAAAACGACTCTGCGGCCTCTTCGTATCTCCGGTCTGCCAGCAGCGTCCATGCAAGCTCAAACAAAAGCTTAAACTAATATCAGCCACGATCATATACGACGGCGAGCGGCACTCACCAATGCGTCGGCTTGTCTAAACTTCACGGGTCGCTCCGCTGAAAGACCACCCTTGAGGATTTCGATCGCCTTGGAAGGGTTGAAAGTCATCCGCTCCACTTTCGCCTATCCAGAATTTAGCGAAGCGTTCGAGGCCACTGTACCTAACTTACCCGGTTGAGAAGCCATAATGAGCCATAGGGGTACTTGCATTCCACGCTAGCGACGGGAAATGAGCGCACAGGACAGGGGCTACGGCCAAGTTGGACATACGACTTGAGTATTTCCCGGTACTGCCTCACAACACGTTCTTCGTCGGCCTGCCATCCCGTAAGGAGCAAAACAACTCCATTGTACGTCATGAGAACGAGCTATGTCATCCAAAGATCAAGCTCGAGCTCTAGAATATTGGGTCATGTTCCTTACCCTGCGCCGTAAAAGGATAGATTAATGTGAAAATGCTAATCAATGTCTTGTTGACAGCGTGTGAAGGGCAGACGTACGCTGCAAACGAACTGTGGACATCGTTCTCGACCCCAGCGGCGACATTCAGTGCTTCGAGCCCGAGACGCCGGTCTGATTGATAGCCAAGGAGCCCTACTACTCGTCTGATAGATATCAATGATCGAGCGCAATAGGCTAGATTAAAAACGTGGTGTTGCCTTACTTGACTTTGTTGGGTAATAACGAAAACACAAGGTTAAAAAGGCCGAATCCTGCCGATTGTATAAGCCACTGGGAAGAGCCGGAACGTTAAACGTACCAAACGCTGCCCCAGCGACAATCAATTCCTCGATGGGGCCATCCGGGACAATATTCCTGTCGATAGGGGTAGCAGGGGCAGATAAAGTAATTTGCGAAGAGCTTTTCCCAGTTAACCGACCAAAAAATCCTCCCACACCTCTTGCCGTGGGTATTGGCATGACGGGGGTGGTACCAGTCTTGCCATTTATGATGGACGACGCGGCGGAAGAGGTACCACTGCTGGGAGTTGGCAAGGCGGAATCGTTCGAGCCAGCAGGCGTCGAGTTTGTTGTCAGATTGACGGCCGAGGCCTGGCGCGACATCAGGGGGGTCTGAGCTGGCGTTCCGTACGACCCCAGACCATGTGGGAAGACTTGCTTGTACATCTTTCCAAACTTGCCATGGGCGCTGCGAAACGAAAATGTGAGTACGGTAACAGAGAGATTATTCGTCAACTAACCTGTTCAGTGAATACCTGTCAAGCAGCCTGGTTAAATATAGGATCACACCGACTTGCCGCCACTCACATGCACTGTAGATACCCCATATAACTCTCACTCAACGCCTGAGTAAGACCAAGCAGCACAATCGCATCGGCCTGGCAAATTTCGTGTTCCATCCCGACCGGATACCTCGAAGGCGCACTGCCCTTGGCGGAACGCGTAGCCTTGGCAGCGACTTTCGCACCGGCCTCGGCAGCCGTCAACGACGCAACAGCGTCGGGCATTAGGCCCTCTTCCATCCCCAGAGCGGCCTGAAGAAAGTTTACGACGCCCAGTCCGAGCAAATGAAACGGCGAATTGCCTTCGGATACTACAACCCGTAAAATCCGTTTTAGTGCAATTCTTTATTTCCCATGTGGCACTCACGGGCCTTCTTCGCCCCCTCGACATCGTCGTTTAACAAGGCATTGAACCCAGTCGTGGCATCATGCAGATCCTTGAGCTATCGTCCAGTCGCCTGGTGAGATTTGGCACACGACACGGGAGCCTTGCACGAGACCGCCTACCGTCTGGGCTTCCTGAGTCATGTCGCCGTAACACGCACAACAAAATAGAAACTTTCAAGTCCACGCGAAGATTAATGTGTTTCGGAAAATGTGTGTCTCGTAAAATGTCGTGGTGGTGGAAAAGAGAGAACGTTGCAAAGTCTGGTCGAGACAGGGCAGTGTGGGGTTGGCCAGCGGCTGACTTTCGCACGCGGCCTAATTTGAATCAAAACGCCCCAGGTGATGGCTCAGCAGGCTGTTTGGTCTCAGCTCGGGACCAACAAGGCGAGTAATACGGCGCGCTCAGTAGTAGCAACTGTCTGCGTGTGGCGACTTGTGCAGAGGGAACTGCGACAATACGGTGTGTATTGTCCCAGGCCATACATTGTTATGTTTTCGAAGCACGCTGTGCGAATATCACGCATACAAAACCCCTATGTATATATCGGCACTAGCCAAATACTGGCATACCCGAGGTATTGCCTATCGAGATGCTTCGAGTTTGTCAAAACCCCCCGCTTTGTTTATTCTAATAAAGTCGTCTTAGCTTCGCGCCAGCCAAGAGAGAAACCCACATACGCTCTTTTAAGTTCCCCTGGGGTCCTTTGCCATACGTTGCGTTTCAGGTCGTGTGCCATGGCGTTAATATCTGCCATTCACAAGACTCGGAAACTAAAAATAAATGCCAAATATTCGAACACTCACCTCGCCCATGCGCCGCCACCAAATCTTTTAACCATACGACTTCATGAGCACTCGCATGCCGCGGTATTTTGACCCCAGAGGCCGAGAGCTTCTCCAACGCTAAAGACAAATCAAAATCCACTCCAAGCACCGGACTGAATTGCAAACACTCACCAGTCACCAGCTCCTTCCCACCCTTCTTTGGACCGATCCCAAGCCCATTCGGGGTCGTATCTTGTTTTGGCGCATTGCCTCCGATATGCACCCAGTTGGACGCTTGCGCAGGTATCATTTTCTCCGTCTCCTCGTCCGAATCGTCCATCGCATCCCCCCAGGTCTCGACCGCTCGGCCCTTGCCTTTATCCCGGCCGCTGGTCCGCACCTGCTCTGTCTCTTCAGGGAGCTCGACGCGCACTACCGCTCCATTTTCGTTTCGAATGATCTTTCCGAATCTTTGCGGAATGGGCTTTGGTGATGCCGCCTCGACCGCTGAGGATGAGGCCGGCTCGAGTTTTGTAGCCGGTGCTGGCTTCTCGCTACCTCCATGTGCTACAGGATTCATTGTGTGCACAAGTCCAAGTGCTTCGTAGCTATACAGTCGTCAATCGTTGTAGCTAGAATTGAAACATTCTACTCACTTTTGCCGTACCGTCTTCTTCTTGTCCCAGGCATCCTGTAACACTTTAGGCCCTTTGATAGCTACAGAAAAAAAAAGCGATTAAATCATGAGTGCAGTAAGTTGGTAGAGTAACCAACCTGGATATTTGCGAAGGTTCTTGCCAGCTCTTCGTGATTGTTTTACGGCGCTATGCGAACTAGAACGAGCCTTACGCCTTTGAATCTTAGTTAGACTGGCATTGCAAAAGAGACTCTTTGTGTCACCTTTGGCGAGGATTTGCCATATTGTTTTTATATGACTAGAGTGCGAAAGAGCAAGGAGCGTCGGCTTGGGTGTTGTCGAAGTAAGCGCTGCCAAATTTTGCATCCGCCGGTACTGGCAGAACATAGGCGCCGAGTGTTATGTGGCTATGGGGGTCACAGCGTGGCTAGGACTCTGTGTTGTAAACTAAAGCGACAAAGAGTCGCGAAATCGCGCACAGTGATCAAAATGAAGTAGCAGGCGCATCAAGCGAAACAAAATATCACGGTGAAGTTGAACATTATGGAGAGGAGTTTGAACCAACGTAGGAATGCTGAAAGACTTTGTCATGAATATTCCGAACCCTATTCTGGAACGACGCTCGCCCACAGCTTGAGTATCAGCTCTTCGTCATATAGATCTTTCCCCCGTAACAGCCCAATGAATCTGTTTATGGAGCTGGACCGATTATCCACGGGATAGATCCGCATGTCTGTTCTCATAAAGTACAGATACTGGGTTTTAGCAATGATTTGAACGTTTGGCCAGGTAGTGGCAATGCGCCTGCAGAATACTAATTAGTGATAGCCGAGCTATATACAACGGTAAGGGTTACCTTGCAAATTTAAACCAACTGGTGCTACGCTTGTTGGGTAGCCCAAGCCCAAAATCATACTCATGATCCATCTCAAGAATACAAAATGGGCTACTGGGGCGGGGCATAGGAGGGTCCACAGGTTTGTTAACCGCCGTCCTCACGTCATTTACGCGAAAACCAAGATGGCGCAATTTGAACATGTCGGCAAACGCAAATAGATCTTGATAATTTACACGCTGAGACATCCATCTAAGTAATTCGACGTTGGGAAAGGTAGACGCAAGTAGCTCGCATAGCTCAGCGCCACTGTATTTCCATTCGCTGCGTTCAAAATGGGTCATGTCGACCGAGAACTCTCGCAGAGGGAGGTTTCCCAGCATCCGAAGGGTGTTTGCGTCCATATCAACGATGCATAAATCAAGAGAGCGGATGTTGGGATCCAAATGAAGGCTAAGATGAGTGATATGTGGGCTAGTATTGCTAAGCGCAGTGGCAAAACGCAGGGAGAAACCTGGGACATCCCCAGCTTCGGATTCGCCAGCTTCTTGATCATCTTCCTCAACTATATCGCCTTGGTTCCCTTCGTCCTCTTCGTCCTCTTCATTGTCATCGCCCTCGTCGTCATCGGAAAAAATACACTGAAGCGTTGTGACTCCGGCAAATGGATTTGGTGCACGTTTCCAAATCAATTCAACGTTGAGCGGGTGGAAACGGCATAAGGCAAGTGTAATAAGCGCAGGAAATGGCTCTGAGGGGATTTCGGGCGGCACAGGAACATGCCAAGGAGTATACCAGATTTCTAGACGTTCAAGGTTATTCATTCGGGGTATGAATGTCGCGTATTTATTCACGAAATAAGCGTTAACCGAGAGATGCCGAAGTGCGGAATTTGGTTGCAAAAGGTTAGGAACGTAATCGGTCGTCCAGGTGTGGAGAGGAAGGGGCAGGTCTTCTTGATCAAAAGGCTGCTCTTCGGGCAAGAGTTCAATGTTTAGTGCGGTAAGGTTTGGACATGCATTAGCTAGCAGGTAAGAGAGACCAGAGCCAAGACGAGGTGAAACCCGGCCCACGCCCTCGCCAATGGAGATGGACTTTAGGGAAGGAGAAGAAAACACGGAAATCCATAGATAAGGGGAGATTTTACGGCAGGTTCGCCGGTCCGGTGTCTGCAGCGCCAGAGTCAACAGGTTGGGGAGAAGAATATGCCCAGCGTCAACATGTTTAATAAGTTTCATCCAACCGGAAATTAACTTGACGTCTTCAAAGCGGCCAAGCAGGTCTAGGTGTTTCACAAAAGGAGCGTAGAGGCGGAATCTATCTAAATCGCTTTCTGATAAAGATGCAGTAAACGTCTACTCAGTTTAAGTACCAGAGTTACTCCATGATGGATCGACGGCCCAGAAAGTCTCTACAAACTCACAAAAGAGCCAAGGTACATTTCGGAATCTATCCGGATCATCTCGCCGGATATCCTGCACGACGGTATGAGTCGGAACAACGGGGTCGCTCCAGATACTGTCTCCCAAATGAGAGGAACCACAGAAGAGAAGCAGGTTTTAGACGCGACTGCCAACTTTACGAGCGCACTTTTATCGGCAGACAGCGATATCAAGTAGGCAAGTTCGGGCACCCGAAAAACTCTAGCGAACGCGTTGTCGATCATGGTGGTAGTCACGAGCCAACAACAAGCCGCGTTGATTGCCTAATCTAGTCCCAAACCCAAACTAGCGCAAATATCCTAGGTGATACACGAATAGTCTAGACAAGTCACTACCCGCACGGTGCTGCTTGTAGCTTCAAATCTTCCCGATCTCGCTGCGCAAAGCATATGACAGGGATAACCTTCACCTGGTAATTACTTTGGAGAAAGATAAAAGTCGGCTAAAATACAATTCTTTCTCTTCAAAAGAAATCCCACTGAACCAAAACCCATGCGCAACACGTCTAGAATAGCCAATCCCACAAACGCTGAATGAATCCCTTGGGCGCCTTGAACTTGGCAACCTCCTGCTCATGCATATCATCCAACTCGCGACGCCCAGTGACAAAATCCATCTCCTCCAAACGAACCCACTTGGTCCTCTTCACGATCTTCCAGTACAGGTAGAAAACGCCGAAGATTGGCAAGCAGATATATGCGGCGATAAATGTAGACACGTCCCAGTTGCCCCGCAGGAAGACGGTAAAACCGTTGAAAAGCAAAACGATCGAGACAAAAATTGCGCCGAACCAGGACGCGTAGGGTTGGAAAGGGGCTTTATAGGGGAAGTCGTCGCGCGAGAGGCCTTGCTTCTTGAGGCCGTAGTACATGCGGAGGTATGAGCACAGGATCACGAGCCAGGTGATCAGCCCAGTGATAGAAGAGATGTTGTACAGCCAGTTGAAGACGGTGACTGCGGTTTGGGAGCCAGCATTGAGGTACTAAGCAATACAAGTTATAATTAGCCCTCGGGTGTCGTATACAACATGCACTGCAAGCACTCACCGCAAGAACCCCGAACAACCCGGTGATGAGCACGCACCACACTGGAAGACCCCCTTTTGTACACCTTCTCAGAAATCCGGGGGCCTTGTGCTCCAGAGCGAGCGCATATAGCGTACGAGAGCTCGCATACAAGTCCGAGTTGCCCGCACTCCACGCGGAGATAAGAATGACTGCGTTTATTACGCTCGGCAGGCCCTTGATACCGGCAGTCTTGATGGCAATGACAAATGGGCTGGCACTCGCATCGGAGCCCGAGTTGTTCAGGAGTTGGTTGGAGTTGTAGGGCACGAGCAGGCCAATGATGAAGATACCAAGCACGTAGAAGAGCAGAATACGCCAGAACACACGACGAATAGCCTTGGGCACGTTGCGACGTGGGTTTTCGGCTTCGCCGACAGTGACCGCGATGATCTCTGTGCCGAGATACGAGAATGCGGCCTGGACAAAGACGTTCCAAAACGCCAAGAATCCTGTTACAAATTCTGATTAGAACATGTGCGGCTGCCGAACGAAGTGTGAGCGACTTACGTCCCCAGGAACCCGGCACAAAATTCCCTGCATCGGGGTTGGTAACTGTGTCGAGTGCGACCTGGTTGAACGGCCCAGGGTCCTTCCAGTACCGGAATCCGATGTAGCCGGTGCTCGCAGGGCCAGCACCACAGTCGAGGCAGATGCCAAGGATAATGAGGCCAACGATGGTAGTAATCTTGATGGCCGAGAACCAAAACTCGAACTCTCCGTACCAGCGAACGCCCATGAAGTTGATGATGAGAATGGCAACGTAAAGAATAGTGATCCATACGGCCACATTGACGTTATTGGGCCAGTAAGCAATAACAATTGCTGCCGCAGTGAGCTCGGTGGGAAGAGTGATCGCATAAGAGTACCAGTAGTTGTAGCCGAGGGCGAACCCCACGGCTGGATCAATGACTGTGAAATATGTCAACGTCAACGTACGTCAGACCTTGGCACACAATCAACATACATCGCGTCGCATAATGTGTAAAGCCACCAGCAACGGGGAAGAGGGTCGCCATTTCACCAAGGGCAATCATCATGCAATATACTACGACACCCATAATGAACTAAAGCGCATATATCAGCGATATCGTGATGACCGACCATCTAGAAACTCACATAGCCAAGGAGAGTGCCGACCGGACCACCCTTTGCAAGAGCACCTCCAGAACCAACAAACAAACCGGTTCCGATGGTGCCTCCGAGGGCAATCATGGCCAAGTGGCGAGCCTTTAGTCGTCGTTGTACGGCGCCCTCGGGCGCGCTGGAATCTTCAATCCAGCAAAGTCAGCCCAGTCGAGGATAAAACGGTCACACGACATACCAAGGCCACCGACCACGACGGTTGAAGTCTGGACGCCATCGGTATAATTCTTCTCGACATCGCGCGAGTTCGTCTTCTCAGTGGCCGGATATTGTTGGGCCTTTTCGTTAGCGGAAGAACTGCCGTCGCTCATGGTGAGTGGGGACGAGGGTGTACGCCAAGAGGGGACTGCAAGAATAACTCAGAAGCATGAGCTCATAAGTACCGACAGCTGGGTAATTTGAAAGTGTCAAGAAGATAAATTTGCTATCGTAGCCTTGTCAGTGGTGTTCAGCGGTGCGGCCGTCTCGGCTAGCCTGCCCCATGGAGCGGATCACCGAGCTTCGCAGACATCACCCACGCGCCGCCTCGGTAAAATTAGCCAAAGCTCATTAAGGCAGTTGTTCCGTATATGTCGCATAACCCTATGAACCGGCCTGCCGAAACATACGTGGCGCACAACGCAGCAACAGTGGATCAGGATGCTGTTCGATTTTGCTGTGCTTGGCGTCTCCGAGTCGGCGCTTGACTGTGATCCCGGTCATTGCCGGTGTTACCGGGATTGTATGAACGAGGAACTCCAACTTGGATCCAAATTTTTGTTCATTTCAACGATATGTTTACCTACTAAAATTTTGCCCGGCTAAGCGATCACACTGTGTCGCTTATGCGGGGTCACCCTAGATAATAAGGTTAATCAAGGTACAACGCTTCGGCGCCGCCCGATCTAACAACATCATTTCACATTCCAATTCCAAACTTTGAGACTCGCGCCTTCGTTCATATTTACACTGGGTAGCCAGCATATAGAAACGCCCATCCGCTGTACCAGTGTACTATGCGACACGTTTGATGACAGTTTGTGCTTTGCACTTGCAGCGATTTCGACAAAAATAGATGATAGAGCTTCAAGAGAGCTGAAACGAGGTTCGCAAACATATAAACGTACAGCGGTGCGTATCATCGCCACGCTCATTAAAGGCGCAGGTTAGCATGATGAACACGGCCATGCGGCCGTAGCGATGCAAGTTCCATCCTATCATCCAGGCGCCAAGCAAGCGATGCAAGCCGGATGCTATTTTTGTCGATTTGGGTCAAGTGAGGCACTCAGCCAAAGCCCAACCGGCACCCTAGTGGCTTATAGTTCATACGCTTGCGCAAACATAGCCGCATATACTGTCGACTTGGCGGCTAGGATTCATGCAGCTGGAGTTTGCGTGTATGCCCTGCCCTCATGCAGAGGGCAATACCCTTACTAAGACTACGGGTAGTTCAGAAATATGCTATATAAGCGAACAACCTGAGGTAAACGAACGGGCAAGAAAGCTGTGAATAAAACGTCTGGTAGGTTAATCCCGCAGCAGCTCTTGCCAATCCAATATCTCCAGCATCTGGTCATCCTCTTTCGATAATGAAACTATCAATGAGGGATTTGGAGCGAAGGCGCGAGTTGTAAACTGAAACAACATTCGTTTACGGATGCTTTATACTTTCGAATGGGTAGTTGCGCGTACCTTTTCCATTTGTTCGTTCGAGGCGGATCCGGAGGAAGCGATGATGATTTGCCTGCGAAAGCATTTAAGTAGTAAATACAGCTACCATCATTGCAATTCATACCTAGGCGACTTGGCCCGAGTAGGCATACGCTTCTTGATCATATTGAACTGATAGTTAAGGAATTCATCTTTCTTTATGAGCTCGTGGGCATCCGGGAATATCACAAAGCGCAAATTGGCTAGGTGTATCCTTAGGGCGGGGTTGTTGTTTACATGGTTGATAAATACTCGTGGCGACTGGAGCGAGACTCGTTCGTTAGTTCTACCAAGAGTTATGAGGAGCTGGGTAAGCTCACGCTAATAAGTATATCGATTCGTTCGGATGCCATCCTCTCGGCCTCTGTAATAACGTCGCTGTTTCCTCCGGGAAGCACTAGGTTATGGATGCGGTGAGCTGGTAGTTGGTGTAAGTGCTACTAGACGTACGCAGAGCTTTGTGCGGCAGATCAAAATCATTGAACAGCTCATTGGCAAAGTTGAGATACAGTCGTCCGGTTGTTTGTTGAGGTACAATAATAAGGGCCGAAATAGAGCCTTCTCTATGAAGGGATTGGTGCTGTTCGCCAAGGACTTCCATACAGTGGACCAAGATAGCGTGAGCTTGGGACTTTAGGTTCCCATGGCACACCAGCCTGTTAGTTCAGTCAGGTAAGCCCAAGTACACTTTCGTCAGCAATGGCACGCACATGTCGCTTTCAGTACGTAGAGCTTCCAGCATATCCTTTTGAAGTCTTGTTGGTCGAGGCCACCGTTTAAGAAGGTTCTGAAAGGGGGTCCTGGTGGGTGTTTCAGCGCCAGTGCCAGTCGCAACCCAATTAACCGTCTCCTCATCGGGGGGTACCCTAAATGTCCGTTGTTTCCGACAAGGTCAAACTTAAGATACGGAGGTGGAACTCCATGCTCACGGTGTTTCAAAATGACGGTCAGCTGGAGCAACACCCCACATTGCATAGTTCGTGGTTGCAATAGATGCCCACGTTCTCCGTGGAGGGGTAGGCGTGATTGCTCTACTGCTGTTAACCGGAATATTTGCCCTAATAGTTTGTGGGGTGTAAGCTGCTGCCCGGGGCTACGGAGGTACAACGCGCTCACGCTGTTTCAAACTCGTCGGAGTTACGCTCGGTAAGAGTATGGGTCGCATCTGCTGGCGAAGTGGAGCGCTCTTCGCCAGGGCTGGTCGCCGCCAAGAGTGGCGATGGGGCTGGTATATGGTTAGCAGCATTGGGCGCAACATGGCCCGCAATGTGTGATTGAGCATTGACCGATGCGCTTGAAAGTCCTGGCCGTCCTAGTGGACTTGAATTTCGACCAGTAGTTAGGTCTGTGCAGGCTCAGTGTAGTCGTGCCGGTGTTGACCTGAGAGACGGTTTAACTTACCCAGGATATCCGGTCCATGTCCACGCATAATGGCAGCTTCAATACTAATTTGCTCGCGCGCCCTGATCATATATTCGTCATCGCTATCCTCGTAGTCGACAATAGACGCTTTGCTCGGCGCCACATTAGTTCCATTAATGATTAGGTCGTCGGTACCTCCATCATCTTTATACATCAGGGCCAAAGCTTCAGCAGCAGATGCAAGAGAGCTAGCTGCAGCCGCGAGTGCCTTGGCTGCTTGTAGTATCGCTTTATCCTTTTTGGCGCTTGTACCTGTCATAGTGAGTTTATCCTAGAGTTCCTCTAGAACCGGAGCAATTTGACAAGAAGTTTAATGTCGGTCTAGCTATTCAGGTAGTTCTATCGACTTCCAGCGTAGGGCAAGCAATGTGGCTTGGGTAGAAAGTCGTGTGGCAACTGTCCAAGCGCCGAAAAATGAACCACGTGATTATACCATCCCGATTACATAATCTCTTCTTTTGTGCTAATTTGGTACAAACAAAAGCCTTTGTTGCGTTCCTTATTGACCTTGCGCCAACATAAAAAGGATGGACGTTCGCCCTACTTCAGGTCAACTCCTTCGACTGGTACGAAGCTTTTGCACGAGCTCTCCCGATTGATTTCCCTTTTGTATTTTGTACATTCTTGTTGTATGATGCTGTCCTTTCTCGCGCTCCTTCCCTTCCTCTCGACCGTGAGCGCCCACAGCTGTTCGTACCTTTCTCAAGCAATTGGTCTTGTACTAACCCAACTGCTTTGTAGCAATATGGCACCCTTCGATGTATGGTTTCAACGTGACCACTGCACCTGACGGGCGCGACAACAGGCCTGTGGCACCGCTCAGGTCTTTGAATTTCAACGAGTAAGCCGAGATCTCTTCATAGCTACCCCACCTAACACGATGACCTGTCACTCAGCTGGTGGATGCACGGACACATGGATCACCCGCCGAACAAAGGGGACGTGTTTGAACTGCCCGCCGGACAAACCGTGACGACAGAGATTGCGTGTACCAAGGCCGCGACATCGTACTTTGCTTCGGGTGAAGGTGGCGATTTCCGAGACGGTAATAACGTGTGCCCCAACGCACCCATGGCGGCTTTCCACACCAATGGTCAGTATCCCGTTTAACCGGTATTCACTCTTCCTGACATGCGTGTATCTGGCAGGAATCCGTGGCCTTGGTGGTTGTGGGCTTGCTATTGCGTACAAGAACGATATTCATGCTGTGAAACCCGAAGATTTTGCCATATTCAGTGTGAACTACCAGTGTGTGTGGAACCGCTTTACGGATTTCGCAAGTACGCCTTCTCGAATCATTGCATTTGTCTTCGTCGAGCTCACGCTGTGCCCATGGGTAGTTCCCGCGAAGCTTCCCGAGTGCCCAGGTGGCAAGTGTATTTGTTCATTCTTTTGGATCCACAAGGCGGACTCTGGAGGGGAAGAGAGTAGGTGCCGCCCCATAACTTTAGCCAACCTCGACTAACCATTGATTGCTATTAGTGTACATGAACCCCTTCGATTGCAGTGTAACAAACGCGACTTCTACAACACCCATCCCATCTCCTCAAGTTCCTCGTTATTGCCCGGTTGACAGGACCAATTGCACTGTTGGCGCTAAACAACCCTTTTACTGGCTCCAGAACGAAGGCAACAACGTACGTATCTTTAGCGCATAATATCTGATTAGAATACTGATCAAGCCTCTGTTCGATTAGGTGTTCAACGACTCTTTTGACCCGCCCACCTACTCCAACGATTATGGATTCAAGGATGGCGCACAGGATGATCTCTGGGACTCAATTCAAGCGTCTTCCTCTCCTCCCGCAGGCGCTCCTTCGACAGCGAGCGTGACTCAAACAATTTCCACCATCTCCACGTCCGCCCCCATTTCGGTCGCTGCTGCTTCGACCTCCGCTGCTGCAAGTGCTACCGCACCAGCTGATCCTTACTTCTACGCCGCCGTAGATCCAGCCAACGTGCCCGATCTTAACACAACCGCCCTCTCCCTAAATGATACCGCCGCCTCGACTACATTGAATAACACCACTCAAGCCACACGCCCGACGTCCCCCATTCAACATCTCCTGGCTGACAGTTCTTCGGTCCACAAGGTCAGGGCGTGCCATGCACGCCGAGTATCAAGTTCTGGGAAGCAGAAGAGGAACTACATTCTTCGAAAGCGTGTGCCAACGAGCAAGCAGAAGAGTTGGACGTGGTGGCTTTGATTTCCTTTTACTGGGCGCCCGACCGGGACTTTGCATATAAATTATACGGTATTTGGGTGGGCTGTTTTTGGCGTAGCACACAGGTGTTTACTTTATTATGGCATACCTCAATAAATTCGTTGTATAATACCTGTACTTCGGAACCAGGATGGGCAGAAGGCGATGATACAAAAAGTTAGTTTACACAGCGCCAATACATAATACAACAAATATCCGAGTACAAAACAATAGCCCATCGCCCGCCCACCCCGAAATGTTGGCACGTCCAGCAGTCAACGTGCACACCAGAACTTAATCAAGCTCTGTCAACGCTGCTTCGATCCGCGCCAACCGCTTCTCGATAGCCTCCATCGACCGCCTCAGCTCCCTGATCTCCACCCGCGCGTCTGCCGCGTCCAACTTCCTATCACGCGCTCCCCGCCATGTTCGCTGCCTCCTGAGCGATTGCGCATCTCCAGGAAATCTCGGCTCCGCGCGGGGCCCGAGGAAAGACCAGATATTGCTGAGCGCCAATATTACAACCAAGACGCCCAGCGCATTGGTCGTCCTGATCCCTTTGAGTTGGGTGAATGCGTCTTCGAACAGTGCCCGTGCGGTTTGGATGACGATCTTGAACGTATCGGGGGATTTGAGAGGAGCTGCGTCGGTTGATTCGTGTGTTGGGTCTTCGGTTTCCGAGGATATGGAGACGTCGCCTGCTTCCCCATTGGCCGAGGCGGCTGTGGCACCTTTTGGTACAAACTCGCTTCGGTGTGCGGCAATATGCTTTCGCATGGCCTTCTCGAGGTCTTGGTGGTACTGCTTTTGCCCATCGATCGCACTCCTATCGACGACGCCTACCACGACCATCAATCCGATCGTTTTTTCGCCACTCGGATTAACCAAACTTACCTCGAATAAAGCTCCTTCCCGTCCACTCGACTGCTGTCGTTACCACCAGCCTAGTCGACGCTGCGCTGGCCCACATCAAACACCCCCTTGTCTTGACCGAGAACAAACCACCGCTCGGAACTTCTGGCGTCCGTGTGGTGGTCAAGACGGAGGCGTAGTCATCAAAATCGACATGCATCTGCTCTTCCTTGATCTCGCATTTGGCTTGCTTGGGGCCGAAGCTGCCAGTAAGAGGTTTGATAAATGTCGTGTCCCGTGCGAGGAGGGTGGAGTCAGATTCCTTGGGGTACCATTCGGAGGTTTGAATATCTAAGCAGCAGTGTTAGTTGTGCGTGGGTAATTGTAAGGGATAGCTCACCCATTAACTTCTGATCGACTGATAAAAAGTCGCTTATGAATTGACTCTTGAACATCAACTCGTATATCTTCTCGGGAGTCCCAGGAAATATCGCGTCGATCACTGGTATGGAGTAATGCTGGCCTTCCTTGCCACAGACGCATTGTGTTGGCTCGTGTCCAGCCGTATCATCTCCACTCGCTGCACCCTCCTCTACACCCTCCTCCCTTGCAGCTTCCGCATCCTCTCCGGCGCTGGCACCGTTTTCGCCATTCTCCAGCTGAGCCGGTGGCTTTGGCGGGGGGTGCCACAGGCTCTGCATCACATCAAAGACAGTATCTCGAGTGAGGAAGGAGGCGAAGGTATATTCGCTGGAATATGTTTGAACCAGAATGGCGTTGGGTATAACGTAGGCAGTCATTCGCTTCTCGAGCCCGAGGACGTCGAGGAACGGAATGGTGAGCTAGTGGCTGGAGTATTAGTGGCTATGACCATAAACCCAAACCCATTTAGTACTTGCCGTTGTAATCCATCCGAATATATTTGCATAAAAACACAAATGGTTCTCGGAAATGTAAAGCCTCCCCTGTATTAAGATATCACGATGCCAGGCACACCCGTAATCTTTACATCCCCTAACACATCAGTGGCGGCAATAGACTAGGGCTATTGTACTCACCTTGAACTAGATAATCCATCTCGGGGACATTAGGGAATAGTTCATGAAAGTCTGCATTCCGTTTCGAACCTGCGACGACGAATCCTGGGATAGGAGGTACATGTGGTGCGCCTTCTGATTCGTAGTCATCCGAGCTGCTCGAGTTGGGACCAGCATCGGCTCGAGAAGCGGGCCTAGAGGTACTGTTGACGCTACTAGCAGCAGTGGAGACTACAGAATCCTGGCGAGATCGAGTGTCGGTAAGACTCAAGGTAGATCTAGAGGCGACAGGTTCGAGTAGAGCAGGCTTCAAGCTTGTAGAAGTCCGAGGAGAGACAGTCTCGGTAGACATGGCAGCGATAATAATAAAGCGCTCTAGTCGGAACTTTGCTGGACTCTAGCGTGAACCAAGTGCCTCACTGCAGTTCACAGCATCACAGACGTGTCAAGCGCCATGGTGACGCAGTGATTCACGTGACCATTCCGGCGCTTAGTGAACCCCCTTCCTGTGAACTGTTCCTTCCATCCTGGGAGACGAATTGGATGCGAGCCTTCGATCGAAAACTCTAATAAAGCCGCACTCATTCTAACTGTTCTAGTCACCACGTACCTGATCCTATAACACGTTAAATGCTCTTGCCGATTCTCGGCCCGCCAGTCCCAAGATAGGACTTTTTCATAGATATTTTACCTTTATTCCTGCCGGCTTCTGATGACTACCATATTGGCTGGGTTAAGGACATTCGCCATAATGAAAGGCGAACTGACCGCTTGCATTCGACACACGTTTCGCAGCTTCGAACGAAAACAGCTCCGTCTTTTACCTCATTTGGCCGCCTAATCCGACTATCTTTATCGGAGAAACAAAGCCGGGAGGAGAGTTCGAAACCCCCCTTTGTTCACCCTCTCAGCTCTAGGTCAGTTACATATTGGCTCCAACCCCTGTTATCCCCAACCCTTAAACAAAGCGAGTTAACGCAGCACGTTGCAGGGGGAGCAAAAGTGATGGGCTAGTCCGAGCATGCACGGACTCTGTCAACGCCCGTCCCATTCACTCGAGGCTGGGAGGTCATTAGAGATTATCTCAAGTGTACTCAGGTGAGCGTGATGAATAGCTGCCGACGGTGGCAATCCGTGTGATTCGGTGGCAATCGACGCTGACCCAATCAAACGGAGGAGGAGGAACGGCACGATCGCCAGGTGCCTGGGCGAGACACCGGCTGTTGAATCACCCAGTCTTGGGGCCGCGATGTGAATCTTGGCGCTGTCTTCCTTCAGCCATTGTGATGTCCATTACCGTGCACGCCATTTCAACCGTGCCGTTAGTGGTGCTATAAAAACAGGGGGTCCGCCCACTGTACCCCAGCCCCCTCGGAAACACCCCCGAGTGCTCCTTCACGACCTGCCCGCGGCCAACGCCGACGACCAGCCCGACCATCCCGTCATCTACGCTTAATACACTCATATCAGTGCCTGAATTCGGTCAGGTCGATCACTCGAACAGAAAGCCGATTCGGACTGCTCAACGACCACGCCAATCCGCTTCCGTCTAGAGTTCAGCGGGGAGTATATTGGTAAGTGATGCAACCTGTCCGGTAAACTCTATGGGTTCTGCACACGACACTTACGTCCTTTTCTTCTGTTTGTTCCGATCTGGAAGGTTGACGCTATATATCACGACCCACCACGCACGCTTGTCCCCTCGCAGCTTGTTGACTCTGAAAACTAGTAGCCCACTATAATGGCTGCCAACCGCGAATCCACCCTTCCGGTCCTCGCAAAAACCGAATCCAACCCCTCCGCCGACATTGAAAAGGCCAGTTCGTCGCACGAATCTTCCGGGGAGCACATCGCCCCTTATGTTGAAGAGCGACAAGCCCGGGAGGCCAAGGACACGACCTCGCTCTGGGGCAAAATTGCTGCGTTCACTATCCGGCTCAGCCAGTATGGTGTAGAGACCCGAGGGTAAGCAGTCGCGCCGAACGTTCAAACCTGTGCGCTTATGCTCATTGCCTATTTAGAGTCGTCCCTACGCCACCCGAGGCGCGGAATGACAAGCGATTCTGGAACCTGTTGTTCCTCTGGATCTCTGCCAACTTTAACATCCTCGCATTCTCCACCGGCTCTCTCGGACCTGCAATCTTTGCTCTCGGTCTAAAGGAGAGTCTCCTCGTCATCTTGTTCATCAACATGCTGAGCGCGATGCTCCCCGCCTACTTGTGAGTAATATGATTTCAAGCATCAGCCCGCGCCTGAAGCGAAAGTTCCTTTACCCAGTTCTACCTTCGGCCCACGCCTAGGTATGCGCCAAATGATCGTCTCTCGTTACTCGTTTGGATACTATGGCAGCATCATCCCTTCGATTCTCAACCTAATCACTTTCATGGGCTTCCTTATCCTGAATTTGATTCTTGGTGGCGAGACTCTGGCTGCTGTTAGCGGATCTGCGGCTGGTCACGGTGGTGGGCTTAGCTGGGACGTTGGTATCGCGATCGTCTCGGTTATCGCCCTTCTTGTGAGTCTGGCTTCGTGGGCTGACTGAGTATCTTCTGAATGGCTCTATGCAGGTCACATTCTGCGGATACAAAGTATTGTACACCTATGAGCGCTTCGCATGGATTCCGATTGTGATGGTCTACCTGACCGCCCTTGGTTGTGGAGGCAAGCATCTCACGTAGGCTGCTCATCTCCCTTTCCATGTGCGCCTGACTAACTCTCAACAATCACAGTAACATCCCCCCGCCCATTCCGGCATCTTCCGTTACCGTCCTCTGTTTCGCAGCTTCTATCGCCGGATACATGATCTCCTGGGCCACCCTAGCTTCCGACTACACCATCTATCTCGACAAAACCGCCTCCAATGCCAAGGTCTTCGCCTTTGCCTACTCCGGTTTCTTCTTCCCCAATGTCATCTGTGAAATGGTTGGCGCCTCGTTTGCAATTGCGATGAATGCGCCCGGCAACGAAAACTGGCTCGTCGGCTATAGTGTCAACAACGTTGGCGGATTACTCGATGAGGTTATGCGCCCCGCGGGTGGATTCGGAAAGTTCTGCATCGTGCTCCTTGCGTTGAGTTGCATTGCCGCGTCTAGTGAGTTTCTGTTCGTGAAATCCAGGATGTATGCTGATCTCAGGGAGTATAGGCCAATGCATGTACAGCTTCTGCGTGAGCTTCCAGTGTGTCGCTCCGTTCTTTGCACGTGTACCTCGGTACATCTATTCGATTATTGCAATTGCCATGTAAGTTTACCCTGGCGCTATGTAGCCCCTTTTCGCTCACCTTTGCATTTCAGCGCCATTCCCCTGGCAATGGGAGGCGCCCACCGTTACTACACC
>WSLM01000175.1:1942-25728 GCA_019677335.1 Ceratobasidium sp. UAMH 11750 | reverse complement strand
GATGACAGGACCCGAGCGCTCCGCGGTGCTCCCCTCAAGCGGTGGTGCTGTGCCGGACGCAACCGTGACAGAGCATGCGCAGCGTCCGCCTGGGGGTGCCCGGGCAATAACCCAACAGATGCGAAACCCTTCCACGCGAGCCGCTGCCGTGGCTGCCTTACGATCGACATTGCTCGACTCTCGGCCAGCACGCGAGTAGACCCGCTCGCTCGTGGCTCACGCACTCGCATACTCGCCCTCCGCGCCGTATAATTGTTGTTTTGTTGCCCCGTTTGGCTTGTTTCACCTTTTCTCCCCCCTCTTCCCTTATTTCACGTTTTTAGAATCAATGGATCACATATTTTATATTCACAATTCGTTCACAATAGCCGGATACAAGCATGAGATGTTGACCCTATGCTGCCTAAGGAACAGATCAAACGGCTACTCGTCCAACTCCATAGGGCCCTCACTATCTCCCAACACGGCCAGGAGCTGGTCGGTGGTACTTTTATATGCTTCCTGCAGCTGGAGAAGTAGATTTTGCCTATCCCGATACTTATTTGCGAGCACTTCGCACTTCTCAGCGATCTCCTTGTTTTCAACACTGAGTGAAGCATGATACAGTGAGCTTCCACGAAGAGCATAGCGCAACCGACGCACCGAAGAGCTATGGTATCCTCAATCAATTTATTAATAGATTCCTCCTCGTCCCTAGGCATACCAACGAGTTCGATGAGACCAACGCAAGACAGCTGCGTGTTACCTCGACAACTTGGGCACACGAGCTGGCGAATTAGGGTTATGTCCTCCGCTATCTCTTCCCTGCGGAGGCTACGGTATGTTCTCCAGCAGTTGTAGCAGTGAATATGCCCTGAAGGGTAGATAGTTTAGTTAGCTCAATACTAATTGGATGGCACCTTCAGACGCACCACAGTTCTTGATAACTATAGCCTGGCCACAAGGCAGGTCACTCATGCAAACTATGCAGTAGAACGTGCTATCAAATTCTTCCACATCGTTGATGGGGGTGGAGATGGCTTCGGAACTGGAGACCACTTTTGCCGACATCGTCGTTCGAAGTTCGAGGTTCGGGTGAAACAACTATCGACAATGTTTCACGTGACATATTGAGTAAGGACAAATTGGCTTCAGTCTGAAAAGGTATGTATTTATATCGGTGCAATCATATACTGGTCCCGTCGGCAAAACCAAAAAGCTGGTTGGCGTGCAATCTCTATGGATGATGGGGATTCCAAAGTAGAGCCAATAGAGTGCTAGTAGTAGCGCTGCGTTGGTTCTACTGCGCGCTTCCAAGACCACGCTCTCCTGGGCACTAAGTAGAGTTCGAGAGTTGCATCAAGTCCCACCTATGGAGCGCCGGCTTGATGGCTAAAACGCAGCGTAGCGTGCATCGATCAAATTCCATAGTATGCATCAAATTGAAAACATATGGCCAGGGCATCATGCGAAAGTAGTCTCCCCAAGGCAGCCTGACACCGTGCACCGAGAACGAGACAGGAGAAACACGGTATCATGCGAAAGGCAAGATCTGATCAGATGGACACAAATGGATAACACGACACGCACGAACGCGACAGCAACGGTACGATTACAGAACAAACAAATTTCGTGACATAAGCAGCCCTCCGCACCCCACTCGCACACAGGGCACAGCGTGCATTGCTGCACACCTTCCGTGTCATCATCTGCAAAAATCCACGATTCCTAATCAATAACGGATACAGGTAGAAGCATTCGTGGTATAATCGAATGAAGAGGTTGTACGTACCGACCTCGGGCCGAGGTGCTGTTGCTGGTTCGTGACCTTGGTTTCAGGCACACCAGAGTCTGCCTCCTTGATTAATTCCACTTTCTCCCCCCTCCGCCCTCGACCGTGTCCGTTGTGCCTAATATATCTTTTCCTCCAGTGTATTAAGTTTCGGTAAGAGTAAGGACCCTAGCACCAGTTCTCAGCGTCGACGGCCACTCTGGTTAGGGAAAGCCCTCATAATATCTCTAAAGTATCTCCAAGGCCTGCTTTCGAAAACTGGGACATGTAGCATAACCCAGTCTTAAGATACAGGGCAGCCTTTGGTCAGGGATGTACCATATCCGGTTCTCTTACCAAATTCTACAGTGTATTAGAGCCAGGTAGCTCACTCACCGCGAGTAGACACCTGGTGTACCAGGGGTACCCGGGGGGTATTCTGGATCATCTGGCGCCTCCTGCTCCCGACCTCCACCAGCTATAGGATCCCCTTCTCCCCCGTCTCCACTGGCCAGGCGGTGCCGAATTATCATTGCAGTGGTACTTGTTCACAGTCAAGGATGCGGTCGGGGCAACCGTGCTGCTCTTTGAGCTCGGTTTAGTGACAAGGAGTACATGTAAGTACTTCCCCACCTTTGACACACGTGAATTGAACCGCGGCACAGATTCTCGACACGTTAGAAGATTTTTGGTCCGACGCTAAGAAGTGCGAATATCAGCCTATGTACGACGCCTGTGAGCAACCTCGCCTGCAAACATTTCCGTTCTAATAACTTCCGGAAACGGCCGAACGTCTCTCATCCTTGCCACCGCTTGGGGTTTTCCCACTCGGCGCTGCCAATGCCAAATTTGCCGCCGGCCTTCATGCACCACCAATTCCCTTCCCCGACCTTCGGACCACCGAGGAGCTTTCCCAGTGGGGCCAATACAGCTCCAAGTTTGGCGGACAGGTCGCTTGGAGTGTCGATACGCACGCGCTTGGCCTTGGCGTCCCCGCCACCGTCTCAATATCTCGATCCTGCAATGCTCGCCCAGTTTGAACTTGCAGGTATGTCCGGCTGCTTAGCTTCATGGGTTGTCAAGCTTGAGCACGCTCGACGCTGGCGCTGGGCTTGACACTTCTACCCCCTGTACTTACTATTCAACTTGTCGCTTATCCCAACTGGCAATTATGCGTCTGTGCAGATCTGCTCCCAGTGTTCTATCCTGTCTGTTTTTTGCCCTGCGATTGTAGATTTGATGTACTCACATTCATTATATGCATAAGTAAACTGCCCCGTGCTCGAGCCAACAAGCAGTGGCTCTGGAGTCAACGCCCACAACCAGCCAGCATTCATCTTTAAGGGGCACATATCAACACTTAGCATCTACTTAGGACTCGGGAGCACGCGGAAGCCACGTTGGCGGGCTACTTCCTTATCCTCACGAGAAAGGCGCGGTTCTATGGACAGGGGGTCATGCTACCGGTGCGTCCGAGCTCGTGAATGCTCGAGCGGGCTAAGTTGAATTTGACCTTTTCGTCGAGCCTGCTCAAATTTAGTCTAAGCAACCGATTCTTCTATATTATTCGGAAACGACGGAGCTGTTGCATTCTCAAGCCCTTACATGCCCTAGTTGGGGCTTGAACTCAGCGCTTTAAACGGTGGGTTAAACCCTAGGTATAATCAATCTTCCTACACTCGTTCCTTCTTTGTTAGCAGATAGATTAGTAGATGCTTGAATCCAGCGTTTATATCTGGACCATGGGCAGCCATAGTGTTATATGCCAGCACTTTGATAGAGCCATATACTGTACATCTGCTGTGGCAAGCCCCAACCAAAAGCATTAAGATAAATCTCGGTGGCGGATATGGCCAATGCCTTGTATTGAGTTCATTATTGACTCCTGTACGTCCTCGATCTGCGTTGGGACCGAGGGTGTTCCCAACAACGCGTCGGGTTCAGGGCCGCTCAGCTTCATGGGTTCCCAACAATTACGGATGGTTTCCGGGCTAACTTGAGCCCGCGGCTGGGGGATCATCGGCACCGCTGTAAGCTGTTTGATCTTGTAAATGTTGTCCTCGCCGATTTGTTTCGCTCAATACCCCGTTCAATAAGGCCCGCAGTGAGCTCTCCAACAATGAATGGTACCGGCACTGGCAGATTGGATCCAAGCGGTCAGATTTGGAGCGAAGTGCCCAATCTGGATATTGGATAGCTGCCCGTGAGAACTAGCCACTATCCTATCTTATCCTTTGGTATTTTCAAGTCCGTTTTGCGTCATTTTTTATGTATGAAACTATGCTTGGGGAAATATTCATGCACGCGTACAGTGTCCTTGAATGTGTCACAGGTGTTAGTGGCAGACAACCAGATCACCTTGGTGCGAATTTTGTATGTGCAAATTTGCAGTGGATAGGATAGAACAGCAGTGGATGCCTTCCCGTAAGAGCTAGAGCTAACCCAAGCTATCCTATCCTACTTTAAAGTCTGTATGACAACATCATAGTTTACTAATGCCCGATTACTCCACGTTGTAATCGCTCCACCTCAAGAGTAGGATAGCTTAGCTTAGCGATAGGTTTAGCCGTTACGGGAAGGCATCCACTTGACGCTTACAGGCAGCTATCCATTGGGATACTCGGAGGGGCCTTAAGGGTATTGTCGCGCAATAATAGAATATGCCGGCCTTGACGTGCCATCTCTGCATTGAGATCGGCAAGCCAGCTATAACAAAATATATGAGATTGGGTGAAATCGCCGCGCATAAGGTCTGAAATCGTCACTCACCTCTGCCAGGTTGACCCGGTCATCCAGCCTTTTTGTTCCACTAATGATTATATCCAAGCTCGCATCCACTCACTTGCCAAACGCTCGAGGCTGCCGAGCGTGCCCAATGACAAGAGGTAGCAGCTTCTCCGAACCCCCCGATAAAGTCAACTTGCCCAGCTGATAGTCAGGTCTTGTTGCCCTTCAAGCCCGCTATCTGGTGCGTCGCCCGACCTTTATATATCGGTCACCAGGAACCAGAATAGGGCTGACTCATCAAAGCTGAGGACGTTATGGGGATGGCGCGCTTCGATAAGTGCACGTGCTTGAAGAGGGGGGGATACATTAGAAGCTACATGACGATCTACGTCAAAAAGCTATATACAGCCGGGTGGGTACGGCATAAGTGGGACAGCTTCTTTTCACCAGGGCGCACAAAATTCCAGGTTTCGGGGAGGGTGGGTACCGAAGCACGATACAACAGGGGGCGCATACAGACCAGGTGCAGGACGAAGCCCGCGAAAAAAATGCAAAAGTGAAAACACACGGGGCACACGGTCCGAGACAAACCGAAAGGCCGTCAAGAAGAATCTGCTAAAGAAAAGGTAAACCGTCAGTTAAACCAAAAGCAAACCGCCGCTATTCTGCCGCCAGTGGTTGCTAGTCGAGGGGCTAGACAGTAGAGGCAGGACCCTGCCCGGAGGATCCCGGGCCGAATCAGGGCTCGGAGGCACGCCAGCCGAGTGCCGTGGTAAGAGTACACGAGGTGCAAGGGGGCCGAGGTAAAAACCCGGCGGGTACGGTGAGGGGTAGGATGGGGACCTGCTGGAGCGCAGGAAGGCGTGACCACAATTGAGTGAGGCGGTCAGCTCGTGAGTAACGAACGGAATCCCCGAGCGGGACGACGAGGCGGAGGAGGGTGGACCGAGACCATCAATGCGCGGGAAGGCCACGCGGGCAACGCGAAGGGGCGCGAAAAAAATTGCATCCAAGGGTAGGGGTGCGCCAAGGCCACGGGGGAGAGTGAGTTGCCGCCACGCAAGGAGGAATAGAGAGGGGAAGTGGGAGGGGCAAGGCCAACCCTCAGCCCACCGGTGGTCGTAAGGAGTCAAAGGGCCTTGGCACCTGCTTGAAGAATCTCGGTGGCAAGGATGCTGATCGGCGCTGAGGCAATTTCCCCACGGAAGCAATATCATTCAAGCCATTAAGCTACCCAGCTAACCGTTGGAGAGGGATAAAATGTTGCTAGGGTACCCGAACAACATAGCAAAGCGTCAAGCCTTGGAGTGGATAGCGTCGTCTGTGAGTGGCGCGTGTGATCTCTGACATTTCAGAATTCACATCTGTAGCGCCTAATGAGCTTCGGGGCATTCGACTCGACGTGCTCGTTTGAATCGCGGCTCATTTGAGTTCCGTGCCAGCGCCCTCAGCTCTTCCTTATTTTTCTGAGTCGCCACGCCGTTGGCTCTCCGAGCGTACTACTATAACCACGACGATTGATCGCCCATGCTGCCTGGTCCTCCATTAGGTGCGAGTTGCCTTCATAAAGCATGATGACGTCGAAGCGATCTTGAAGCGTTAATCGATGTCGCTTTACCTGTGCCGTAGGGGCAACAACAGCGGAGATGGAGTGTGGCGGTGCTTGCTTCGAGCTTGCCATACTGCTATAGAGTCTTAGCCAACAACACAATATCAAAGCCACGGGAAACATACCTGAAGTAAAGAGTATATGCGCTGGTATGAGCTGAGAGGACAAGTAATACTTGTTCAAAGCACTCTCAGACGACTCGGGCAGCAGATATATATCTATTTTTCCATTTTTACCGTATTCTACTCCACGCCGTCGGAGGGGCGGGAGGGGTCACAGCCGAGTCACAACCTTACCAGTCCATCGAGTCTAATTTCGAATGCGTCGTCGGCTCGCCAGGTGGAATTATTATCCGCGAGCCTCGTGCCTCGGTATCCTGCACACCCACCCATCTAACCCCATTTAGACTCAGGCTACCTGAGTAGCCATATTCAAAATTAAAATTAAACCAAAGGACCAATATTCGAATAGGACTAGGATAGGCGGAAAAATTATAACAGAGTGTAGAAACTGCATGTAAATAGTAGAATGTACTAGAAGTATGAATCAGTAATCGAGTCAAGTGTAAATGCGCGGTATATGCGCAGCAAGACTCACCTATGACTCGATAGGAACCGTAGGGTATAAATAGGGGCTCTGGAGCGCCCTCTCGTACCCATCTTTCTCTCACACACACTCTTTTGTATCTCTCTTTTATATACGATTTAATATACTATCTACTTTCTACACAGAGGGGTGATTACGCTCCAATAGATGTACAATTGGGTGGGACTAAACCATATAGATCCTGGAGGTACGACGGGGCCAAAGTTCATCTTTACCAGTATCATCCCTGGTGCTGCTGTAATTACCTTGCTCAGGCAAGGTTCTACACGGCGGAAAATGTCACAATAGACTTCCCCCACCTCAGTGTACAAATATTTACGCCTATGCACCGAAGTCTGGGTTTGTTTGTGTCTGGGGTTCCTTTTTGAAATAATCTCACTGCCACCACCTCGCCACCCCACGTTACCACCTCGACATGACCCAACTAATAATCATGATTAGGGCAAAGTAGACACGGCTAGAGGTACACCATATATGAAAAATCTTCAAATAGACAATAGAAAATTACTAAGTACGAAGCTAATTACAGTCTACAGGTGATACAAACAACAGCTCTAAGCACCGTAGATAATTATCTCTTCTAAACCGCTCAGTTGATCCCGTTATACTAGCTATGTGTTTCCGCATCAAGTCCTCCAACCTTTTCCCCCGGCAGCTAGATCATTGTTCCAAGGCTGCGTCAATGAAGCTTCGTTGAAGTCCCTCAGGATGCCACTGTGGCAATTCGTGGGACTTCTGGCGTGCCCGTTGAGTCCTAACAGTACTCCCTGAGTGTACTTGAGGGACGGCTTCTGAGTCCAAAATGTCACTTTTAGTCCATGATGGACACGAAAACGGTCCCATTCAGATGACAAATCACCCCCGATTGAAAAGAAATAAAGATCAAGCATGAACAAATATTGACAAACAGACTCTCGCCTCATCCCTTTACGATTCCATGGCGCACAAAGTGTGGTCTTGGACACACCTACACAATGTATCCACAGCAGCGGGGGTCATCAACTTGAGTATTTTCTAGCATTTAGATGCTTTGAGACGCAAGGGAAAAAAATCCGCCGGATGGTTCACGATTTAGGTTTTATTTCCAATAGCTAAACCCACTAGTCCAGATTGGGACGAGTACATTCTGGACTAAAACAGACATTTTGGACATATCCTCGTTTTTAGTCCCTCCGGGACGTCAATCCAGTCCCACGAATTGCCACAGTGATGCAGGTGGTTTTTGTCTCAGAACTCCTCGAGAGAGCGACGTAGATGTTAAACTTGTCAGCCCTCCTGCGGGAGGTGCCAGTATATTGACGATGACCAATTTGATTGTCTGTCTTTGCGATCGATAGTCGGGGAAGGCATGTGCATACAGGTGTGAGGTCGGTGAGACCGAGCAGTCGAAGACGAGGGAACGAGGCGAAGTTGGAGCTTAGGAGGGGGCGTATGACTTGCTATGGTTCTCGTATTCGAGGTAAAGCTGAGGCTCTACGTACAGGAGAGGGCGGTTTATATACAGCTGGAACGAGCGTAAGGGGTCGATATGAAATAGAGATAAAGAGAGTGCATCACGGGACCGGGATCAGCCATAGACGTATTATCAGAGCTGATTTGCAATTATATGCAGTATCAGCAGCATATCAGCCGCATATAAGCAGATATCAGCGCTGATAATATCGTCTATGGATGATCCCGGCCCCGTGATGTGTCCGTTTAGAGTATGATGTAAGCTATGTGTGGTTGTGTGAGCGCACGCGCCTCACAACAGGCGTGACGGGAGCTGGGTTGAAGCGCCGCACCGTCTGTTGACTCTCCACTACCCGACGACTGCTCCATCGTAAACCTAAAGATCTTCGACACAGTAAAGTGTGCCACGACACTGGCCTCGAGACCGGGGAGCTTGGTGGTGTGAGTGTGTCGTGCCAACTTGACTAAGATGTAGAAATAATGTGGTGGCCGGTCAGTACTCATCTCTCATTTGCGATACCCAGTTCCAGCTTTGGCTCCCTTCGGCCTTCTCGTGCTGGGTCTCCTCACGAAGATCTCGAGCCAGCCATCCTCCGTATAGGATCCAACAATGCACCCACACTTCCAGTGACAGTGCCAGCGATTCCTTTGACACTTGCCGACGCGTTAGCCCGTGGTCACCTGGCTGGATCAGAAAATCGATAGCTTTGACGGGCGCCGACGACTGGGTAAAGGACAATCGACCATGTTTGATGATTCATTAATCACACCACACGGTGACTTCCGGGGATGGAGTACGGTCTAAAAACTATACACCATGAGTTCTCCAAGCCCACGATGCGCCGGACAACCTCATCCATTCCGACAATGTTCCTCGCAGACCGACAAGCTCATTTCTACCTGTGCCGTCAAGAAGATGTTGCCCAAAGAGCCAAAGATTTCCGGCAATTGCCAGCGGCATGTATATGCGAACATTATCAAAGTCCAACTCGTTGGACCAACCCCCACCCCATTGCTGCCGGTAGCGCCATCGTCAAAGCGGAGAGCCTCGGAGCTGGAGGACACCGACATACCTAACAAGAAGCTGAGCCGCCCTACGTCATTGGTCTAAAACCGATACTGGAGTTCTATATTTATGCATACACCTGTATTCCATTCTTGATCTATGTTACGTTCGTACTGTAAACTTAAACGATATCTTTGTTTTTTTGAGCCCACTACATAAATCCTGAGCAAGGTAGCTGTTGCCGAAGGCGACGCTCTAGAATCAAAGATGTGCACGTGATAACATGCAGGGTTTAACCCTGTGGCAGGAAGGGTATAAATGTTCTATCAGATCAAACCTCGTGTTTGATACCATCCACTGGTCGCCATCACCCTTCCACACTTGAGATGGCAAGAACCTCACAGATAATCGGTCGTCCCATTCCCAGTCAGAACCGGGCACCTCAGAAAGGCACAAAACAGGTTCAGTCTAAGAGCGGTTCGCGCGGGAAGAAACCAAAAAAACGTCGCTCAAAGGGCGGTTTAGCTCCCTACGTAGATCGTGAGCCCTCTTTTAAAACTTCTCTGCACATAAGTGTTAACCGTAATATAGTTCAACTGAGCGACAATCAGTCTGAAAACGAGTTTGTGGGTTAGTTTGTCTTCATTTGTCTCTCCCACTACATTGTCGCATAGTTTTTCTATGCCTACGCGCTGGTCGAGGAGATTACTCACAGGTCGATTCTCAGTGTCCCGGGGCCAGACGCATCCATTGGCGCCTTTGGAGATGCTGCCCTCTGAGACATAAATCTGCCGCAAGGGGTGTAGCAGTGGGGTTTTGAGCCGATATGGCGAGATAAACGCGAACGTTTTTGATGTTTCTCTCTCCCATGATGTTTATTTATGTCGCGCGTCTAATTTAGTATGCCATATGTTTTCGAGATAAGCAAAGACAGACCGGAAGCTAACAACGGATATGACGATATGGTGCGGGGAGTCGCTGATGTGTCAAGGATGAAACAGACTGTTAATGGATGTCTTCCCGTAAGCGCTAAACTTGTTCTAAGCTATTCTAAATAGCTCTCAACCTAGACAAATCAATAAAAATGGCCCCAGCCGTGCACCGCGTTGCAAAAGCTCAGTGGCGTTAAAGGAGGGGACAGGCAGCCTCCGCGATCACGAAATACCGATCTATCGCAAGGTACAATGTCTCTCAAAATTGTTTAGGACAGCTTGGCATAGCTTTACCGCTTACGGGAATGCATCTTACTTGCTGATCCTAATCCCGATACTCAATTTAATTGATAGGTACCGCCAACCTAATCTCAAATGATTTGGTGTGTAGCCAGTTATCGAGCTACTTTCTCCTTCGAGTGAGGAATTACATGCTCTACAACCAAGGTAAGTTCTCCATCACGTTGTCCAATTTTTTAAGAACTCAGCGTACTATTACAGCATGCATTGAGCGCTAGAATAATTGTCCAATACCTGCCACAACCACTGTGACCAACGATCTCGTGATATCGATGTGAGGTTGGAAGCGCGCCTACTTTGCCTTGAGATAAAACTAGACGGACGGTATGGACTCTTTTGTGTTACTTATAGTATCTACTGTATGCTAGCAATCTCAGCTTTTTTTTTGCATGTAGTAGAAGCTAGAGTCTGGTGGATTGGACGCAAGCTGAAAGAAATGGCGAAGGTACTCTTAATTAGGCGGGGCCCACCGGTGGGGCAAATCCGCGGCCATTGCACTGCTCGCTGGTGTAACCGGTGGTTGTTAAACAACCCCCGGGTGTTACAGCGGTTAAAAGGCGCCGGAGGTTTTTCCTGACGGCCGGTGGAATAGAGGAGCAGAGCGCGAGCCCGTTGTCAGCGAATACGTCATTACTAGAACCACCGCCCTACGAGCGCGAGCTCGAATCAGCCTCGCCGTCCTCTGTGGCAGGTGAGGTGAGCCAGCGATCGTCAATGCCGCTCACGCCTGAGCCGTTCTATGCCGAACTCGGCGAGAGTCTGACGGCATCGCCGAGCGCCTCGGACGCGTCCACGGTCGGTTACACCGGTCACGCTCGCAACACGGGCGACGACTGCGACTCGACAACGGCGGTGTCGGAGACAGCCGAAGGCTCTCTCAAGGCCAGAGATTACCCGGCACATATGGTTGCGATGGCGAGGATGGTGAGCAGAGATGATGCACCGAGCAATGGAGGAACGAGGTCGCCTGGCGTATCAAGGAGCGTGTGCAACCGCAAACCCCGGTGGTGAACAAGTCAACGTATATACCCGACTCTGACCCGAGAATACAACCCGGGGCTGCGAACATGCTGCGCAAGCGCAGCACCAAGCTGTGGGGTGGGCGCGCGGAGGAAGTTAGACCTGGTACGTCCGAGACCAAACCTGACGAGCCTGCCCCGCACGTTCCAGGCAACTCCTGAGGGCCGACAGCGACGTGTGCAACTATATTCATTTATTGCTATACTGACACAGTTCTCACATAGTTGCAAGTGGGTCAAGAGTCAACCGATCGGGCGAGGCAGCTTTGGGCGAGAGTATCTGCGAAGAACCTGACGACCGGAATGTAATCGCCGTCAAACAAGTCAAGCTACCCAGACAGAGAGCAACCGCAATGACTCGAGACAAATTGAGTGATCCGGACCATCCGAATATCGTTGTGGCCTTGTAGTCTTCTGTAGAGTGACGCCGTTTGCCCCAATATCCTGTAGACAGGCTGAAATGGCCGGTAGTAGGTAGTGGAATAGAGCATAATATACCTGATATTACGTAGTCACCTATAGTGCTAAGGTCAATTTTGTGACTGTAAAAAAATTCATGATTTTGCCGATGCTGTCAGGACTCCCTGAAAGTCCAAAGTCCTGTCCAGACTCAGGTTTAGTCCGTAGGCTTCCTATGATGTTTCATATACTAAACCCCACGCATACACACTCATTATCTCATCTCATGAATCGCTAACCATTTCACTCCCTTACTCATTTCATGTTTGTTCTTTCCACTACTATTTGAGCCCGCCTACTCCTGTACTTACAGACCAACTCTCTCAAATCTGAGTTGTCTGGTGAGTCACACGCTCACACTTGTAAGCTCTGACACTGCTAGCAGCTAGCCTAGTCCTGTTTGACCTTGAGGTCCCTCAGACCTTACACAGAGCCAGCATTGCCCCCAGGATTGTTACCGGCCAGCTCCTTAATAAGTCCATTTTACCTCACACTAATAATCATTATTTACCTGCGAATGAATTCAGCTGGAAGAACAAATACCAGTCCTCTTTTCCGCTGTATTAATCTTGCCCACGTCTGGTTGTAGTTGAGGTGCAGCTCTTGCATCGGGAAGTTGTACGCGGCGACTTTGCGGCGCCGGAGCAGGTCCTCAGTTATGTGTTGTTTCTCACACTTGTTGATCACGTCCTCGAAACGTTGCATAACGCGATCGGCATCTGAACAAGAGTCGGTTTACATTGAAAGTGTGGCAAACGGTTACATACGGCTAGCGAGCTCGGTGTATTGTGCCAAAAATGTCGGAGGTTTGCTCTTACAGCGCTCGCGAGTGGCTAGACTGTATAGCACAGGATGCTTTATGCTCGGGAGTCTTCTCTTTGTGTGTGCGGTCTTCTCAACTCAATTTCATTTGTTTTGCCCGGGTTTGCGTCTCGCTCAACACGGAACACTTGCGCGTACCTCTTGGCCCCCTTCACAGTCTTGCCATCAATTTCGGACGCAATACCCTCCCAATCAGAGCTATACCAAGCGCGATTAGTCCCAAATCAACTCTGGCGCTTTTATTCGTGCCCACCTGCCATGCCGCTCAACATCACGCACAAACTACTGAAAATCACGCTTCACCTAGTTAGCGCAATCCTCCTGCTGCTCTTTCTCTGTCAGCGGCCGGGCGTTGTCAATTTTCCCCTGCTCTAGACGTCGCCCTTCCTGGAGCCTTTTGGGCGTGCCGTCCTCGTCCGCGGGCTCGAGCGGTGGCGCTTGAATGCCCTGGGGTTTCTGTAATGGCGAATATCGGTATACTGAGAACGATGTACTTCGAATAGTCCCACCTTCCACGCTGCGGTCTCGCGTTCTTGGAGCTCGATGAATCGCTTTGAAAAGAACCGATGGTCCTGTACCGCAAACTGCTTAGATGCTCTCAGAACCTTTGGGCTCTTTCCCGGTTTGGATGGGCCAGCACGCATCGCTCCTGTAATGCCGGCCGGTCGAGTAATTACCTTTACGCCCCTGTTTCGAAGACTGGATCCAGCTCAGACCTGGTTTTACGCTAGACGAATGCCGAATTATTTGGGATAAAGACCGTGGGCGAGCGAACCCACCTGATCCCGGAAGTCCTCGACCTTCCACGTCTAGATCATATTCTCCGATTTGAAGTTGCAGAGATCTTCCAGGTTGAGACCCTCGTACTTTTGATTAAATGTGACAGCGGCCCGTTCTTCGTCATGTAGAAACAAAATGTGTATATTAAAGCGTATATAAAAGAGAAATACAAAGAGTGGGTTAAAAGAGTGTGAGTGAGGAAAGATGGGGCATGAAAGGGTGCGACAACACCCCTATTTATACCCTATAGTTCCCAGTGAGTCATTCGCATACCTTGCTGCGCATATACTGCGCATACATGCTTGACTCGATTACTGACTCGTTGTTCTAGCGCATTCTACTAGATACGTGAGATTTCTACACGTCATGCACGATAAGTTCCTCAGCATCGTTGTCAACCATCATACTACGGCGCCAAATATTACTAAACGAGAGCGATACCGAAGAACGCGTGCTTACTCGTCTGTAGAGTTGACGATTTTCTCAGCACCAGGTTGGGCCATGTCAAGCAACTCAGCCTTGTTGGCAGCTAATATAGGTAATAAGAGAGGCGAGAAAAATCAAATTGATTTTGCCACGGTACGATTGTTGATGATGGTTCGTCCTTGTTGGATGACCCGCTGGTCAAGCCGAGGCTTCTGGGCGGTACACTTCAGCATGCGTCCCTCAACGCTCCTCTGTAAGCCCATGGGTAAACGACACGGGCCAATCAGATTCTCAAAGTAATAAATAGAGTGTACCTCTGTAATGAACCTGTAGACAAATACCTGCTTGGTCTGTCCGATACAATGTGCACAGTCCATTCCTTGAGGATCAGCTTGCGGATCCCTACAATAATAGGTGTTGGGTTAAGGGCGCCGCGGAACAGCGATAATCATGCACCAATCGCTGTTACGGAGAATGACAGTATTCATGGTTGTTAGATCGATACCCAAACTTTGGCGCATGTCATAAAGAAAAAATAACAAATTTCGCTTCCGGGCTTGTCATACTCGTCGATTGCGGCAATACTATCCCCATGCGCTGTTCCATCATCAATTCGGTTTCGATAGAGGTGTGACCAAGCATCGAGCACATCAAATCAGGAGCAACTCACGACAGCTAGATTAACACCGGTGAACCCTCGCTCTTCAACTGTTTGAGTGGCTTATCGAGGATAACCATCTTACAAGCGTGATTAGCGAGATGTTCGTCGGTAGTATACGGCGGACTAGGTTCCCATCGCTGAGAGTCGTCAAGGGGTGGGTGACAACGTTTTTTACTGACTGCTCTATCAAATCGGTACTGATGACTAGTGACTAGACACAAATGTCAGTAAGTTTGGATTCAAAGCACAATTCTGGGCTAAAACCTTTTTGCAGTTGCATAACAATGCTCATTTAACGTGCCTCCCCCTCCTTTTTACCACCAGTAAACCTAGTAGATAAAGTTAGGAACCGATCACAAAGCCACACCGACAGCCACTTACCGTTGGCCGCCTCAATGTTCTTCTCAAGAACCAAGTGGTACCGCTTGCGTTGGATGTCCGCCAGCCCCACACAGATATTGATTTCCTTCTCTAAAAGTCATATATTCGTTAGGCGAGTCCAACACTTTCGGAAACCAACACTTACCCGGCAACAAGAATGGTCGTAAGACCATGTGCAGCGCGACCACAATAATGACCATACTATTCTCCTCGTCCGCCATGACTATTTTCTTCCCGCCCCTTCACCATTTGCATCCTGCTGCACATCTTGGCAAGAAGTTGTTGCAGTCGTTATAATCGCGAAATACCTTGGGGCAAATAATGTTCAGGAGCGCAAAGAGCTCGCACATGTTGTTTTGCGACGGCGTACCGGTCATCCGCGAGAGTTAAAAGTGCTAACGATCTGAGCAAGAAGAGAGTTGGTGTTGTTGATACGGTGGGCTTCATCAATTACAATGTACTTCAGCGAAAATTTCTTGAGCGAGTTTTTCTCGCGCAAGCGGGTTTCGTAAGAAGTAATGAGGACCTCAAAGCCCTGGGGCAAAAAGCGGGAACAAATCATCTCGGCCTGTAAAATAGGTTGAAAAAGGGACAGAGGGCTGTATGGCTTGGGTGACATACGTGTTCCTCCCTGGTTCCTCAGAACCACATTGAAGTCGGGCACCGAGTTGCCGAATTCGCAAGCCTGGTTTTGAAGGTGCTGTAGCACCAAGACCTTAGCGGCAATGACATAAGCGTATTAAGCACCAGGCTTGTTGTTTGTTGCTTGCGTTGAATCAGGTCTAAGTGGCGGCCCAAGCGGGGACAGGGGACAACAAGCGGCGTGTGAGACTTGACCTACCAATTCAAGCTCCATTCAAGGAACTATCGGTTACCGACCTCTATATCCTGGCATCAAATCGCTGGCTCTCTGGCAAACATATCAACTCCTGCGTTGCTTACATCAACTCTCACTTCGCCAATAAAGCCTACTTTGTTGTCGATTCATTCTATGTTCCAGCACTTCGGAAAACCAGAGCTGCACATCCAACTTGGTCACCTCGGCAACCCTCTCCTGCTGATAAAGCAGCGCTTTCTGGTATTGTTTGGCATCTACTCATCCCCATTCGTACCCTTGGCCATTGGACGCTCATTTTCCTCGATGTACTAAAAGATTCCTACGTTTACATGGATAGCATGAAGTTAGAGGTTTCACCCCCGGAGGACCTTGTTTCACTACTGGGCTGGTGGCTTTCTTCGCTTAGGCACAAGATATGCAGACTTTTTTCCTTCCCCCGCAGCTTCCAAGCTGAAGAACAGGATGATTATCACTCTTGTGGGCCATTTGTGATGTCAACAATGTCACATATAGCGCTATCTACACCATCTTGGACATCAAACCAGTTGCATATGCATCGGGTCAAATGGTTTCTTAAGTTCACGGAGCAGGCAAATACACCTCAGGTAAATAAATAAGCGATTCAAAATGCTGTCCACAATGTTTACCTAGCGCATATAGTCTTCAATTTCGTCCATGACTGCTCCTGCATTGGAGTTGGGAACAGATTGTCTCCCTGGCTGTTCCAGCAATACCATCGACCAGGATCCCACTGAAAGCAACAATGAACCGCCCCCTTCGCTCAGTGTGGATCCTCCCCTATGCAATGTCCCAGGTGCACTAGCTCCCTCTAGTTCCACTGCTGGGACTCGTTCAATTGCGCCGCTGCCATCTTGTAAGCTGTACAAGCAGACACAGCTTGGATTCGCTCGGATCCCCCGGCGTGAGGAGTGGCTACTTCAAGAGCGGCATCATAGCCCAAAAGACAACGAAATCAAAGCCATACTACAAGAGAAAGAAGCAGCTGCGAAGCTCAAGGAGGCACTCGATAAGAAGGAGAAACCGGAACTCTCCGCCAAGCTTGCTATATGGAAACCATCCACAGCTGTCAATGAAGGCGAAGAGGAAGCGTTTGAACCCACAGACGAGGCAGAAGAGATCTCCGCTGCCGATCTCAACCATTTAACAATGCACGCAGCCACTGCATTTAATCTTGCTGAGAGATTGACCGAACATGGGACAGGCCAGGATATTGACGAGCTAGATTTTCAAGAATCGAGCGACGATGAATTTGAACCGCCCGCAACGTCCTCAAAGAGCGCCAAGGCTTCCAACAATCAGCACGAGGTTCGGCCTCCGAGACGCTCTGCTCGTGAGCCAAAGCCCCGAAGGTGGCTGCAGTGGGATCCAAGCGATTTCAACTAGCATCACACTTTAAGTGAGAATTTAATTGTATTTTTGGTTGTATTTTTTGATCTATTTTGTGTGTGTCTATATAAACCATTCTTTGTCCCCAACGGCGAGGCAAACAAGGACAGGGGACACCTGCTAAGGTCTTGGTACTACAGTATTTCTAACTCCTTACATTCGCTCGTGGCAGCCACTACCATTGCCATAATCGCGTGACTGCAAAACTTTATGGGCCAGTGTACCTAAACTAGAATAGGTAGGAAATCGACTGAAACTCAGGGAGGTCTCCCGACAATTTAGTGACAACCCCTCTTGGATGTAATCCCTACCTATTTTAGACAGGTTATCCGACAAATTTAACCTAAAACCTACCTACCTAAGGTTAGGTAGCCTATATTTCACTGTGAGTGTCTATTCGAGGTTTTGTTTTTCAAACCCCGAACTTGAAGCTGTGAACAAGGTTCCTTAGCTGGTTCGATCGTGTCATGAGGCTGCACAAAGGCCCAACGACTGGTAAAATTAGAATTCCCAAACAGCGGTGAGGCTTTAGCTCATGAAACGTAAATTGGATCGATGACTTAAAGAGGTGCAAAAGTGTGGCTATGGCTGCAGCTCATGCAAACCATAAATACAGGACTGAGAGGAGAACTGCGTTACAATAGCGGCTTGCACCCACCGTTTTCCCTTGGCTCAGATGCAAACTTGACTTTTTTCTTGGGGCGAACAGGTTCTTCCTCGATCTCCGAAGCTTCTCGTTTACTAGGCTGCGAGCGATCGGCCACCGCCACACGCAGTCGGCGCAGGTCGCCCACTACCTCGAATATCTATTAAATAGAGTTTCATCATGGAAACGCAAGAGTCATGATATGGAGCCTACTTTGTGTTTAATGGATGATCGTGCCATGCTGCGCGCCGTGAGCTGGAACAAGAAATCCGTGGTCAATCATATTGGTTGAAGCATCAGGCACAACGATGAAGATACCTGTGAAAGATTTTCCAAATAGTTTTCAGCCCATGCATCAACGTCAGCCTCAATGTGGAGGTCGACATAACGTCCCCATATGTTTGGGGGCAGCGTCTTCCAGTCGATGTATATGACGCTGCCCCCCAAACTATGCACCCGCTCAGCAAGTGCTTGCACTACACGTGCGGCGCCATGCGATCGCAAGCGTGGACCAAGTAGCAGCAGCACATCGCAGTTGCCATCCGTGAACAAGAGCTTCTTCAATTGTTCACGGCCGGCCCACAGCCCTGTCGCTTTATCATCTAGAACGATATCTGGGAGCAGCAGTCCAGGCGTTGTGACTATAGGTCGGCAGGAATGTTAGAGGTAGATCCGTGACCAAAATTTGCAATAACTCACCCGCTGGATCTTCTGCGCAACGCGGACATACAGCCTTGCTTTCGCGCAATAGCAAGTCGTCGAATTCAGCCGTCGCCTCTTTGGGACGCCGCTTGCATACAGAGCACTTGAGATGCATATTAGACCCATGTATCTCAAGAACATGCTCGGCCATCTCACGGCGATCCCGAGTCTGCAGGCTGTCAATGTCCTGAGTATAACAGCGAGCTAAGCGACCCCTATCAAATAAATGTGCCACGAAGTGGTGGCGGCACCGGGCTGGTGCGTGACGTGCCACTATCCTAAGTCGTGTTAATGTTTGAATATAGGCCTGGCGTTTCAGTGGATTGTCAAGAATGCCGGATTTGAAAAGCTGTGGCCACTTGAGAGAATCGTATCCAGACGGAGCAGGAGTTTGTGTTAGGTGCTCCGGCTGAGCTCTCTGTTCGGAGAAAGGCTACAGTAAGCGAGTAATTTTACTATGAGTCAAGCAGACAATCAGCTGACCGGTATATCGAGGTACTGTGTTGTGATTTTAGGGCCACAGAAAATGGTTAGTTTATTGGCAGACATAAGAATGTCATGCATCCGTTGGAACAAATGGTCGTGAGCAGGATGGCCAAAGTGAATGAGGGGGATTGGCTGTATCTCCGGACTAGCTGCGCGCCTGGCTTCAACGATGACACCAGGATGTACCTTGGCTGCGTGACGGGAAATCATTGCCGCTCTAGATACAGAAAGACTGTGGAAGAGAGGTGCAGGTTTGAACTGATCCCATGGGTTCGGTCACATGATGAACAACAAAGCCAGGTAAAATTGTTGCAAAGGGTCCGGTGAGTACACAGTGTAATTTTCAATAGGGGTTCGTTGTGTCCCAGTGTTGGGGTATTCATTCCGACGGCCTCGATGGCCTCGACGCCTTCATTGGGGCCTCCTGGACGACGGCCCGTTTTCCTGACGTCATAGAGGACTTGCGAAAGAGAGACCTGCTAAATTGCGTCGAGTAGAGCGTGTGGTTTGAGAATACGAAAAGAGGGGTATCGAGGGGCGAGACCTTGCCGTTTTTTGACGACTTGACGCTATACTATCCCTTCGTCAACTGCGTGCCACACTATACCCCATGGCGATGGACAATCCTTTCAGCTTACAGCCAGAACTCACCTAGGCCTACCCACCGTCCCATGCTTTCGCCCATTCCCGTACTGCAGGATCCTGCTAGAACACCGCGCTCAACTCGCGCTCGATCCGCAAGTTTCTCACGGCGCCCACGCTCGCATAAACAGGTCTATCCCCCGGCTCAGCTGATCATTTGACACTTGAGTTGACAAATGGATTAGCAGTGCAGGATTCGACAGTACACATGGCGCGCGTTGCCGGAAATGCACTAGCGCGAGACGACTGAGTAAAGAGGCGAGGGTCCTTTTTCGAGGAAGGTGAGTGTGATATTGTGGGCGGTCGAGCCGGTGAGAGCGAAGTGATATCGACCTTATACGAAAACAATACCCGTCCGAGAAAACAATCTGGGCGGAGTGAACACGTAAACTGGGTCGGCTGGTCGCGTGCCCCGTAGATGTCAAAGGCCGCCAGTTGAATGGTTGGCGTCATCAGGGATCTAGGTCCCGTGCGACAAGCGGCTTATCAGTCGCCTATAACAGTCTTGTGACTCAGATATTCTGCCATGATCATCACAATATTTAGATTCGCTTATCGGGGTGTCACTGTTTCTTACCCCGTTTGTAGGGCTCTCGTAAGACTCGTCAATCAGCCAATCATCAAAAGTTCAGCAAGAAAACCCCGTGTTGTGATGCATTTATAAGATTCTTACAAGATCTTGCAAGCTTCCGTCTATGAAACATTTATATCCTTTTCCTCCTGCATTCCGGCTACTAAACCCTCAATGAGGTCTAAATTTTCGTTTCTAAATAACAATAAGTCACTAGTGGTTATTTCAGATGTAGTTACATGTAGCTAAGACCACCAAATCATAGTCTGGACACCCGATTTACCCCTCATTCTGCACGCCGCAAAGCCTGAATAATAAACCTGAGTGTAGCGCATAAGCTTACTGATCTAAATGAATACAAGTGAATTCACTCACCAGCTTGGGCGCCTAGTTATTGATTAAACAGTTCGCCTGCATATCGGATGCGACGTGGCCTCGCTACATGTATAGCGTGAGTACTCGGCCAAGCGTGAGTGGCAAAGCGCACCTCATATTACGCCGGGCTCGGACTTGCGACCCGTGCCTCCCGCAGAGGGGTAGAGTCGATGGTGCTGAACGCCACATAGTGCACGGACTAAATGCTACGGCGGGCAGCCTAGATGAGACCCGAACTCACCGTGGACTGCGTGGCGGTTGAGCGTTAATGAGTCGCTTCCGCCTATGGTTGTGGCACTCGAGTTTACAGCGCTGCATGCTATATAAGAGTCGTATAGCACCTATAGCTCTCTATAGTTATGTGCTTGTTGCTGATAGAACTTTCCATCCACAGCGCCCTTTTGCCGCCAAGCTCACATCCGGCGAGAAATCATCTACAACCCCACCCGGAGTGCCTACAAATCGAACCAAGTTAAGGCCCGAGTGCAAATAAATCCAGCGACTCACTAAACTCCACCCCATTCTCACCGCAATACACCTCCATCACAACCCTAACCATATTGGCCGGGCCCCACCCCCGCGCCCCCCCCCTCCTCGCGCTCTCTCAACCCGCGAAAAAATTGATAGGGGGCGGCGCGCGGGGGCGCGGCGGCCGTATCCCGCCCGGGGCGGGGGGGGGGGGGGTCGATCGAGGGCGGAGCGCCAGAGCAGAGAATGTCGTGGTTAGAGAAACGTCAAAGACGCCGTCCAGATCCCAAACAGCCATGCGAGCGTTGTTGGCGACCGGTATTGGGAGACTAGGGCAGAAATGAAAGCTCGCAGATCAGCCGAGATGATATTACTAAAATCCATCAATAGCACTCCGCTTTTGGCCAACAACGCACTATACAGTGATAATTTTTGTTGGCTCGGCACTCGAATAGCGCCAAGCTATTTGTCCATATTATTCTCCGGTTTCCCCAGAAGCATCGAAAAACACTTGCTCTCAACGTGATCCAAGTACTAGCACGCCGACTTTGCGCAAATTCAGTTCAAGCCCTCCACGCGAAAATTCCACTCACGCTCAACCAGTCACACTGTACCCTATTCCTTACACCGCATATCAATATCTCTTCCCACCTAAAGGAAAACCAGACCCATGAATAAATCACTAAATTCCCAACCGACAACCGCGAGACCTTGTCTATGGACCGTAGTACGTCGAGACGACACTCTGTTTTATATATGAGAGAGCGGATTGCATAGTATAGGATGGTGGAAGGGTGGAAGCGGGCGGGTGGTGGTGCACGTGGTCATGCCTTGCTGGCCACACCATTGACAAACATTTCTGAGAATCAGGTCGGCTGTAAAGAATAAAAATAAAAATCCCATAAACTATACATGCTCAAGACACATTTCAATGAAACGCACAAATCGAATCCATACCAAATCTGTAAAATAAAGAAATAAAAAAATTAAGAGTGAACGCACCAACCCCTCACAAAAATGAATACAGGAATAACAAGCAGATAAAAATGTCTTTGCATCTGCACTCACACAAACGCGCGCACCGCACCCGTCTCCTTCATCGGTTCCCACACACTCGTTCCATCGTTCGCAACTCGTAGCTCGCTCCAATGCGTACGGCCGCACATGGCCACGGGGCACGCCCACTCGACCGTTTTGGCGACATGCGGCACGGGAGGCGCAGCGGCCTTCCCTTTGCCCTTGCCCTTCTCACCCCACCCGCCGGCAGTCGGGAGTCTCCGTCTGCGTATTGTCGCCTCCGCGGCCGACGGCTCTGCGTCCAACATGGGCGTGCCCTCGGGAACCGGCCGCTCGGCCAACTTGGGATAACACCGTGAGTCTATCATGTGCCCACACCGCAGCGCCCACAAAACACCATCCATCCGCAACGGACGCCGGCACGACACGCATACCAACACCGTCCGGACCTTGTTCTCTCGAGTCGTGTCCGCCTCGGCGCCAGGCTCTAAGATCTCGATAACCTCCTTCACCGCTGCCTCCGGCTTTCGCTTCTTTCGTGGGGGCGAGGAGACAGACGCAGACGCGCTCGGACCGGACCCCACCGACTGGTTCCGTTCTTCGAGCTCGAGGTCCAACACCTCGTCCATGGCGCGTTTTTTGCCTTTACGGTCCACGGGCCGCGAGGGGGGCGAATCGGGGATAATGATCGTTGTTCGAATGCGCACCGGGGAGGGTTTGGTCACTGCAGCGTCACTCGCTTCCTCGTCCTCGTCGGGTGTGAAATCGAACGAAAACCCGATGCGGGGTTTGGCGCGCGCGTGGGTCATCCGTACATCGTACTCCTGGTTTCGGCCCAGGTTCTGATTCTGCCCGTTGGCTGGACCATGCTGGTCTTCCGCGGGAGCGCGAATCATCGGGCGTATAAGACGCCGGTTATACGGTCTCGCGCGTCGTTCTGCAATCGCTCCTCGTCCAGGACCAAGATCCATACGCGCCGACGGGCGCTCGTCGCCGCCTTCGTCCTCTTCGTCCGAAGAAGACCTGATCACAATCGGCTCCTGGACATCTCCTCGGCTGAGCGTCCTAGGCAAGATCCGGTTCCAAACCGCGGCTTGGGTGGGGCCCGGACGACGGATAGCTGTGCGCGACGGCAAACGGTGTTGAAATTCCAGGTGGGCCATGGCGTCCAAACAAATTTAAAGGTGCGGGCGAGATGCAGAAGAGTCGAGAGCCAAGTATTTAAAAGCCGGGTGGGCCCGACTGAGGGAACAAAGCGCCTAGTGAGGTGGGAGGAAACGTTGATTACAACAAAGCGACACGGATACGTGCAATAATAGGCCTGCTGGTTCGGATTTATCGTCCTGGAGGACACAGGGGTGCGTGAGCAAGTGTGCGACCGTGCTGGAACAAACGAAAGCCGCAGTACCTCACGACCAAGAGTGAATGGCACGCGTCGTCTAAAATGCCTCAAACGGCAACCGTAGGACAGCGCTCGCGGCAGGCGGGTACGTGCGACTCTAGATAATAGCGAGCAAACGATCAGCAACCTTGACCTCGTTTCCACACGCCCCCTCACACGGGCAACGCACTTGATAATGTTAGTCGCTGCGTCCGGGTATGAGAGCACTTGGCGGTGGTCTCCGGCCAGGGGGGGGGGGGGGGCCAGGGCAGGGTGACCCCGCCCGGGTTTTTTTGTGTTGGGTGGGCCGGGGTGCGGCGGGG
>WSLM01000174.1:0-25981 GCA_019677335.1 Ceratobasidium sp. UAMH 11750 | reverse complement strand
GCTGGCGCCTTGCCCTTCCCAACTATAGGTTCCGAATCCGACTCATCCAAGTCGGATTCTGAGCCCGGGGTCTCGCTTGCTTTGCCGTCGTCCCAGTCCTCTGACTCCGATGACGATTTTTCGCCCCACGCACGCTCGGCTTGAGCGTCCAAGTGATCCATGTCATCGTCATCTTCGGATTCGTGATTGGGCGAACGCTTGGACTTGCGCCGGGGTCCTGAACCACTGGCAACGGGCGCCTCGTCCGATACGGACTCGAGATGGTTCGGCTCAGCCAGGGGCTGGGATTCGGACTCGAAATCGGCGGGTTGCCATCGCTCGGTATGTGAAGGCTCGAGAATGATAATAGTGGATTTGATCGCATCGGTCCAGGTTTTCGCCCATTCCAGCGCGTGCTCAAAATTGCCCAGCCCAAGACGGCGTGGATCATAGCCTGCCGGGATCGGGGCGCCTAACTCGACGCCCAAGCCAGCGACGACTGCCCCTGCGTTGGCCAATACCTTGAGGATCGCACGAACGATCCAAACGATCCCGTTCCATCCACCGACCAGGGTCCCGCTCTTTTCATGGAAAGAGGGGCCGGATGTCAAACGATCCAGCAACCAAGTCTCGAGGTAGTCGATTCGGCTAAACTCGAGCCCGGCCTTGGGCGCCACGAAGTAGGCGATATCCATCCAGAGTTCCAGCCAGTAAGATGTACCGGTCAAGTTCGAGGGTTCGAATATCGGGAGCACGCGAGGTAAAGGGTTGAGGGGGTTATCTTCGGGCTTGGTCCACAAGCCGTGTTCGGTCTGAGGACGCAAAGGGTCAGAAAACAGCCCGAATCGATGCAAAGCTGACAAAGAAAGACTCAGGAAGAAAAAAACGAAAGCGTCTGGACGGAGAATGAAAGTTTGGGACGACGGAATAATAAATGGATGAATGAAACCTTCCGTATCATCCAGCATGCGACACAATGAAAGCAAGAAAAGAACTAAAACATGTATACACTATTCGGTAGGTGACAGAATGAGAGCATACACAACGCAATATATGTATATTGTGGAGTGAGGGTCACAGGAGAAAACAACCAATCAAAGGGAGAGACTTTCAAATTTATATTTTCGGAGACAGCGACTCACCCAAACCGGGGCCAAAGTTTCCATCATGTTCACGGCATCAATTAAATCGCCCACCGTCTTCCGCACCTCGTCGTTGCATCCAGCAAAGATCCGGTCAATCACCTCTCGCTCCTCCGCCCCGATCTGGCCTTGCAGTGGCTGGTCGGACTCAGTCCGGGATGGCAGACCGTTCCAGTGGTCGCGCTCCAGCGGTTCAGCACTCGAAACTCTCCCGTCCTGCAAATAGTAAAAGTAGTCCCATGACCGGCTTGGGTAATAGACAGGCTTGACGTTCTGCGGCACCGTTACGGGCCCAGTGTAGTGGGCTAGCCAGACCGGCACGCCGTTTCGCGTCGTGGCCTCGCGCGACGACGCCTGGTCGACGGATGGCTTGGTCTTGCGGTCGGCCGTGTAGACCTTCGTGAAATAGAAACGCAGCGACCCGATCGCCCAGCCCTCAAAAATCTTGAGCCAGGCAAGGGTTTGTTCGAGGGTCATATATCCGGGTTCCTTGAAGGGCGCTCCCTCGGGGATGCACTCCTTCGGGATCCATGAGTAATCGCCCTTGGCGAGTGCCGCTTCGATTTCCTGATACGGCACCTTTCCGGCGCCCCCGCACAACTCTGAAGAAGACGTTATTAAATGCACTAGAAGATAGTAGGTTACTTACGATAGATAACTGAAAACACGGTCCGAACCCACGATCGGGTAAGTTGTAATGTGGGTCGGTGCTCGGTCATATCCGGGAGCTGTGGCCGCATGCCCTCCTGGCGGACAGGAATAACGGCCCGTGCGGGTATGGGACGAGCGTCGAATTTTTCTGAGAAGAAGCAGGTGAGTGCAGGATTCATATAACAATAACATAGGAAACGAGCGTACCAAGATTGGCCAATAACCACCGTTCTACCAACGCATGCGAGGAAATCCCCGGTTCTGACGTCAAGAACGGCTTTCCCAAAGGTGTCGAAATGCTGCGGGCGGAGGGTCAGCAATGCCCAAATCAACCAGCCTATAAGACCCACCGATGGACGTCGAGTAGTCCATTTATAACTATGCCAAGGTTTCCTTCAAAAAACACGCCGGCTTGACGTTCGGCCTCACGAAGCATGGCGTCGAGTTTTGTCAGAATCTGGGAGACATATCTGTTGATTATGCTCAGCGGAAGCACGAGAGTCGAAAAGCGTCGCACTTACTGGGCCTTTTTCTCGTCTGGAACAACGCCGGCGTGAATGTCGTGCTTGAGATCTTGAAATTTTTGCGAGTACAACGCGTGAACCTCGGGCGGGAGGGCTTTGTATAAATTGCAAATCACGGTGCGGAGGTCCCAGACGTTGGCGCGCCGCTCCGGTTTTTCTTTGATCATGGGGATCCAAACCTTGTTGACCTCGTCTGGGTGGTCGCGAGCCCACAAATGCTCCGGACGAGTGGCCTTGCCCAACACCGTGGGGTCGAATAAGTTGCCACTTTTTGGGTGCGCGTTGTTGTTGAATCGAGTATTGATAACCTGAAAACAGGTCAGAAGACGGGCTTCCTCGTGAACGCTGAGGTTGGCTCACCTTGCCAATATGCGGCTGGAATCGTTCACGTACAGATGGGCTCAACGTCGGAAAATGTACATCCAAAAATTCGGGGACAATCGTGTTCCGGACCCAAGCAAACGCAGAGTCTTTCGCTCCTCGTTTACCAACGCGGCTCTCGTAGTCGGTCTGATGCTTCTCGAGCCATTCGCAGTGGTCGAACGTGAGCTTTTTAGAGGGCAGATCGCTGGGATAGTCGGCGTTGTTCGCGCGTTTCCGTCGCTTGGTCGCCTTGCTTGGAGCAGCGGCATCCGATGCTCGCCGCTTGGTGCCTTTGGTCCTCGTCATAGTGAAACTGCGGAGGGGGGTGGGGGCGCGGGAAAAGCTAAGAGAGGAGGTGGGGGAACGGCGAACAGGGGAGGTGGAAGGTGTGGTGATGCGATTGTTTGTCGTGAGGACCAAACACGAGGCCAGTGTGGCTGTGCGCTTTCATATTGTCAATATGCTATACTAGGGACCTTGGGCACGGCCATAATTTGGCCTAGCATGGCCAAATATTGTGGAGCTGCCGGCCACAAATTGTATTAGCGTTTCATAGAAAATCAATTGACCCACGTCATAATTTGGTGGAGCCCGAAGCATGCAAATTGAAGGCCAAATTATGGCCTTGCCCAAGGTCCCTACTAGCGTTTTTGTGTTTCTTGCGGCCGCATCTCCGCTAGTGGCGAGGCATTTTGGCCCATGACCCGAGTCAGCCGAAACGACTTGGTATTATTGCGGAACGCAACCGCTTCCCACATGCCCGTCCCATTCCTTTTCTATTGCCACGCTATGATAGTTTTGTACATTCCGAGAGGCAACGTTATAATAAACAAATGTCACCTCCTGGGATGAACACGGTTCGAAAGCTTGACGTGAGTGAAAACAGCGCAAATTTCGGCCAGAGATCGGAGTTACAACCCTGATGAGAAATATCATTACGTGGAGTTGTATCATACTTTCGGCACAATTGTAACCTTCCATGCGTAATTCTGTTCGTTCGCCCCGCACATTCCATTCTCCGGACACTAAACCTCTAAGGTCGTAGCTTGAATTTCTCCCAGATATAATTTGAAAATCTATCAAACCACATCTGAAGTGCTGCCCGTGCTCTGTGGGCCGCTGCGACCCAAGCAACAAGGAACACTGGCGCCAAACGCTCACTAAACGAACATGGGCATCATCCGGGCCGATGCATACATGCGTTATCAATTTCTCCGTGCATTATCTCATATGATTTGAGGGGGCGTACGTAATTTGAAACTCCACTAAATTGCTCACGCATACAGTGGGAGGTCAAGCTGCGCAGAGCAAGTACTCCCTGATTCATCCATCCGCAACCTTGCTGTCGAATCAGATGCATGCGACTGTCTTTACCAACAAGGCCGCAGTCTTTCGCTTTTTCATCTCCCAGCCGTCTATTCGTCTTGACTGGTTCATGCGTCGATCTTTTATGCGTGTGATTACACTCCCGAATGCCATGTTATCTCTGACTCGACCGGTTCACGCGTCAGCTGTTACACTTGTGGTTACACCCCCGAACATCATGTATGCGATGTTATTTACATCGCCTTCTGAACACAGAGTTGAGCCCCGATCGTGTGCCTCCTGTTACGACTACCTACTCCGCGTGCTCTTTCTAAGAATGACCACATCCTGTGGATTGACAAGTGGCCGAGATGTTGTCGACCTAGCCTTTGTTAGATGTCGTGATCTTGGCCGCTTTCACACCAGCTGACACCGTAAAGCCGAGCACCGATAATTACGCTCTGCTGTGCATTGTGCCTAGCGGATGATTGGTTATATGCTTAGCTGTCGGCCTCATGTGGAGTTGCTGGATTCTCTTAGGATTTCGTGCCATCATCCCACGCCCCATCCAGGAAGACGCCCATGTGGGCAACGAAAAGCACATTCCCACCAGCAGCTATATGTTTCTCGAAGGAGTTGAAACCTCCGTTGCACCACTTCTAGCTGCAACTATGGAAGCAAAACTAGCCCCATAGTACCTCGTGGGTCGATTGGCACAGGAGGGCGGAGAAAACCATCCACAGCTAGCCAGGGCGGAAAGTAAATTACCAGGGAATTAAGCTTGTTGAGTGAGGGTGTACGGTCCGCCAGAAGTAGCCATATCCTTGCGGATAAACAACTCAAACGCCTAGTATACCTATTACTCGGTGCTTTACTAAGACTAAGGGTTTCATTTTTAGTATCATACGTTAGATTCGTTATACTTCCGTCGCACCCACAATGTTTAACACATCGATGTTAGCCCAGTCTGGTCACTCTGCTAGAGATGACGTTGACTATCACGGGTTAGGACATAGATGAACGGGCGCTACATACCACTTAAACGTTGTCAAAGAGCGCCTACAACCTGAACTGTAAGGGGCAATCCGAAGCAGTAAATCATATCTGACGTTAGGATTCATTGTTTGTTTTCCACCAGCCTAAATATGAAATTTCCGGGGCTCTCCTTCCGTGTTTGTTGATCGCGAGCCACGCATGCTCCGTCCCCCTTTTACTCGTCATGTCCCGTCGAATCAAGCTGACCTCTGCGCCACTGAAGCCTGTTGCAGTTCGCACCACAATTTATGATACAGACTCACGGCACCGCTTGCGCTCGACCGGGCCTCGTTCAAAGAATGTTGGTACCTCAAGAACCGCGATTGCAACGAGTAAGAGCATTGTAGAGGCTTTTAGCGTCCCCCCGAGGCGCATACGTGCGATCAGCCTGACGAATTTCCCCTGGAATCAGAGGAGCAAGGCTGGGTCGATGAAGATTTGGACGACTTACCGAGTACGAAGAAGGTGAGCATGAGAACGAAAATGTTTGTGGATACCGTGCTCACACACTCTGGAATGCTTAAGTCTCCCAACCGTCACTTGCGCGAATGGCTCAATGAGCACTCTAAGTCTTACGTTACACTCTTATTCCTTCGCGACGCCGCCCCGACTGGGGACGATTGTTCGTACTGTTCTCGCCCTAGTAATGGCGAATTCTACTTGTGCCGCACATGTGTTGCATCCAGTCCTTGTTGCAAACAGTGTCTGCTCGCAGGGCATTCCCAATCGCCGAGCCATTTTATCCGCAAGTGGAACGGAAACTTTTGGGAAAGCCAATCGCTGGCAGAGCTTGGCCTTGTGCTAAGTCTCAGGCACGAAGGGCGGCATTGCCCGCTGAGCGATGCTACCGTCCCAATCCTTGTTGGTGACCTTCATGGGTTTTCCACCGTCACCGTGTCCTTCTGCGGCTGTCCAAGTCAGAGGAGCCGAAGCTCTCAGCTCCTCGCCGCCGGTATCATGTCTTGTACGGACCAGCTCCCGCAGTCGGCGTTTACATTCACAATGCTCGACCACCTCGCAGTCTTTACAACTACGGGGAAGTGTTCCGGTTTTAAGTACTGGACGGTGCTCAAGCGATTGACGAATACAGGATTCCCTGGTAAGGTCTCTGACCGATACCGAGAAATGCTCCAGACACTTCGAAAATACAACCACATGATCCAACGGAAGCGTTGCGGCGTCCTCTACCAATCTCACCCTCTGGAACGCGACCCATCGGACCAAGCATTGTACTGTGTTGCATGCCCGAGACCAACCTACAACTTTCACGAGAACGAGAACAAAACCACAGAGGACAAGTGAGTTAACCCCCCTCGTCAGCTGTTTGATATGTTCCTGACGGGTACCCAGGGAGCTTGTCCACCGTCACTGGATGTCGCTTGACAGCAACTTCCAAAATCCTCGCAAGGCCAAACCAATCGACCCCGACGACGTCCGTTTCACAGACGGTCGATTTTATTTTCCCTCCCAAGCTGATTACGATGCTTACCTGAAAATGGTAAACTCTTGCAAGCGCTCTAAGGTATGTTTGGCTACCATGTATTATTCAACCACTCATATGAAACTTTCGCCCACAGGATGATACAAAATCGGACTGCAGCAATCATAAAGCCACGCAGAACCAATTCGTCAAATATCTTGGCACAGACACCTCGGGATTGGGGGCACTGACATGCGCTAGGCATAGCGTCTTCATGCCCAGAGGCGTGGTCGACTTCATTAAGGGAGAAATGTACGTTTTATGATTCTTGAAAGACATCTGCGCTCTTGCTGACATTGATTGACGCAATGAAACATTATAATGCGATCCTGCTTGATTAAGGTAAGATAGAATTCGAGCTTGAATGCTGAAAATTGACCAGATTTTACGGGTTTGCTTATGGCGATTATGCTGTCGGGTCTTGTATCATGCATGCGAGCCAAGAAGGATATCTCAAATTTGGCCTGACATACGATATCTGGTGTCAGTGGTTCAAGAAGCTCGCGGAGCGGGCGAAGTCATTTCCGCCCGAGATAAAAAAGATCTCGTGGTGGGTCGAGCTCATCGGCGGGATCCCTAAATTCCACCTTGCCGGCCACAAACAGTCTTGCTACAACCGTTTCTCGATGAATTACATGCAGTTCGCCGGAAGAATCGAAGGCGAAGGATGCGAGCGAGCCTGGGCCTTCCTAAACGAGACAGCAGGAAGTACATCGGAGATGAGCCCGGGTTTCAGACGGGATAGCATCTGCTGTCTTTAGGGTTGGTAGGGAGGGCGAGAATCGCCCCGGAGCAAGGGATTTCCTCGGCTTCCTTGAGGGTGGATCCAGGGGCCACCTCGCGAAGCATCAGGGAGGAGTCAGGGACCTCGCTTCCGAGCAGCTACCGTATTGGGTATACTGAGTCAGCAGGTCCGTGGTTCATAGCCACCACCACTGAAGCCCGAGCGATTGACTCACGCTCGCGGCTCGTTTACGGCGTTTTCTTTGGTGAAAAGCCATCCCGACGGCAAAACAGCCCGCCCAACGCGCCGACTAATTCCTGTTGTGGCCGGTCAGTCGGCCATTATGCCCGCCCTTGACCGCATTCAAGTGTAGAGTACTGACTCAAATACCACACATTTGAGTAAACCCGCCGCCTAAGCTACCTCTCTCTCGAGGTATAAAACTGGGCAGCGTGCCATATCGTTCATGCTGCTCGTGAGGCTCGATCATCTTCAAGTGTCGACGTTACCCCTAAGCGTGTGATCTCGCCTCTCACCTCGCCCGACTTCGACATATGGAGCCCATATGTGCTTGTAGCACAGGGTCCGTTTGTCTCATTCATCCGCCACCACCGCCAACGCCAGTCTATTCCGCTACCAATGGTCCTTACGCCCATCACGCGACTTGGGCGTATCCAACATACTATGGCTCGCAGATGGCTCCGGCTCCTCCGGCGCCGCACAGCGGTCAGGTATGTGCAACCGTCTTGTACCTTGTATATGTACTCAACATCCGTGACCTAACGGAGTAGCCATACTACCAACAACCGTACTGCCCACCTCAGTACCAGACCTCGTACTCATTCTATCCACAAGGTAAGTCATACCTGAGTCGTGATTTTTACTTAATCATTTAATTTCTTTGCTCTCTTCATAGAGTTTCATTCCGGCTCAAAACGATCAGCGGACCCGGCCCCCTACGCTGCTGCTACCAAACGACGTCGCCTGAAAGCAACCGCACCTACCCAGGGATCGCACCAGTATGACGCGGCCGCTCTGCAGCGTGCACAGGCACAGCAGGCTGCCGCAACCCTCCCGCCAACATATTATACCGACGCTCACTATGAGCAATCGACCTCGCGTGCGCGTGCCTCTCGTGCAATCGATTGTTGGTACTTTACAGTCGGAACTCACCTGAACCGGCTACCCGCAAGCGAAGAGGTTGCGACGCTGTGCATCGCTGACAAACAGCGCACAAATAATAGTGCGATTGACCTTCGGAAGCCATCAGCGCCGCGTTTAAGGTGCACCGAATGCCTGTGAGTATTATTCGAGTTGCTACGGAACTTTGCTCGGTATATTGACTATATGCGCAACAGAAAACTTGGAATTTGGCGTACCTGGAAGAACAATGATGAGGGCGGGGTCTCGTACGGCATTCGCAGTCACCTACACAAGCGGCATGCCTCTACCTAGTATCGAGTAGCCTGCGAGCGAATCGGTTATAACCTAGATGGATTTAATGCTACCGAAGAGGTGAACGAACCAGTTACCCCACAGGGGATCCTGAAGTATTTAGTCGAATGGTTTGCGGAAGATGATATTGTAAGTGCTATGTATATGCTCAGAGATCACTCTTAAATACAGATTATTCTAGCCATTCAATATGCTCACCCATCGAGGGTTTCAGCAATTCTTCAGCTATATTGCTCAAGGAAACGCTTCGGTGAAGCATATTCCAGAGCGACACACAGTTGCTGATCACGTTAGTAAGCTATGCGAGGAGGAGAAACAACGTATCAAGAATGAGATAAAGGTGTGTTGTTGATGTTAAGTATGGCTTTTAACTTGATCGTTAACAAATTGACATTTACCCTAGAGCGCACCTGGCCGCATCTCGTGCACGTCGGACCTTTGGTCAGACGAGGCACAGAGATCATTTATGTGTATAACAATCCATTTTATTACTTCACTCAAACAAATGGCTGACTATCTCATCGCTTTTCGAGTCATTGATGGCAGTCATACTGGCGCCAACCTGGCTGAGACATTCTTCGAGGTGCTGAATGAGTACGGTGTAACTGAAAAGGTAAGCTTATTGAATTGACCATATATGCGCCGCATTTGAATCATTTAATTCATATTTTAGCTGGGAATGATCACACTCGACAATGCAAGCAATAACGACACACTAATGGCGCAATTGGAGGAGTATATGCGCAACCTTGGTGTTAGTTTTGATTGCTATGGGAACAGGTTGCGGTATGTGAATTGTATATCTCCATAATAGCGAAATTGACTTCAGAAATTAATATGCAGATGCTTTCCACACGTTATCAATATTGCTGTCCAGACTATTCTCAAGGAATTGTTTAATTCAGCAGACATCTTCCGGTCAACCCAACTGGCAGCAGGTATATCCATCCATCCAGATTATTCAGCCTACCTCGACTCCCTTCTGTCCAATGTCATCAACCGCTGCCGGACGACTGTTGTTGCCTTGCGACATGGGCTGCGATGTCAGGGCCTACAAAAGACTATACGGGATGGAAATCGTGACCATATTTTCTGCACTCACAAGTGGGTTGAAGGTATCTGGACAGAGATTCAGCAGACTCTTCGTTCACTCGAGCTTGTTCTCGACTGCGAAACCCGATGGTCATCAACTCGGGATATGCTAGACCGGTTCATTTACTTATATCAGGTATGTTTCTACCTTGCCATCACGGGTAACTTAAGTTCATGCCAATATTTCATTCAGGCTGTTAGCAAATACATTGCTTCAGTGCCAGCGCTTTCTCAGTATACAATCTCGCATAAGGACCTTGAAGTGCTTCAAGATATTCGGACTGTTCTTAACGCAGTGCATCGTACACAAGAACTCCTGTCATCCGACAAGATACCCACCCTCTCCTTCGCACTTCCACCTTACCATGCGCTGATTCAATGCTGGAAGAAGCTCCAATCAACGATGCCGGCACTCTCGCATGCTATCAGCGCAGGTGTGACCAAAATTGAATGTTATCTTGATAAAGCGAAATCCTCGCCCGCACACATACTTGCAATGGCACTCAACCCCTCCATCCGATCTCTTGGATCGAGCAACACTGGTCCCCCGAAGACACAGCAAAAGCGAAAACTCTGGTCAAAGAACATGTAAGCATCCATACCTGTGAACCGACACTTGAATTTTGCTAACATCTATGCCAGCTCCTTCTCTGTCTTGAAGAACAGCAGGCTAGGCGCCAGGTGGATTGTCAAGGCACGGCTTCAATGCATACACCTGGCAGTACGGCAACAAAACGCTTAAACCATGGATATGAGGCGTTCTTAGCCGACGAGGGTGATTTACGACCGGTCTCAAGCTACTGCACCGACTACTGCCCTGTCCTGCCAGCTTCCAACTCGACCTCGGCCTCTTTAGCTCCGCTGAGCCCCGACTCCAGCCCCGACCATCCCAATTCACCTGCTAAGCCTTGTTCCGATACCCGAGCCTTGTCACTTGGTTCAACTGACATTCAGGCCCGAAACCGAGCAATTGTCAAGCTCGAGCACGAGGCGTTCCTCGAAGAGAAGGTTGTGTCCCCCCAGGATCTCAAAGGTATGAGCCCGATAGACTTTTGGCGAGTAAGTGGCACGTTTTTAGCTTGTTTTTACTCGTTTGATTGACAGCTACCTGCCAGACAAAAGCTGAAGATCTCCCACTCGTTTACCAGCTTGCATTGAATATCCTGCCCGCACAGGCTTCATCCGTCTCCTCAGAACGGGTCTTCTCGTCGAGCAAGATGACCTGCACACAGTCCCGCAACCGAATCGCGGCCGACACTGTTGAGGCGCTTCAGCTCTTGAAGCATTCGCTTCGACGACGCCCAAATGTACCCCGATCGGCCGCTACCCGAACTCTCGACTTCATGGCTCACCATGTCGATGGTGCTTGGGGCGATAGCACAGTTTCTACAGTGCCCATGGACTCAGATTAACATTCTGTATACATCCTGCACATAAATTCACGCTGTTACTTGGTGTACTCCCCGACCAAAGTCTTGGTGCATCAGACTGACTTAGCATACCGCATTAAGGCGGAGACAGGGTCTCCCTCTGCTTCTTCGACTTCGGAGGCGCTTGGTCAGCAGGGTCTAAGGAGTGGGATTCGGCCTCGGTTAAATCCCCACCAACCCTAGCTGTCTTATGGGGGACTGGAACTTCGGGAAGATGATGAGTATGAGTAAGCGCTGCTTCTTTCATAGACATTTTAACCAATCTGATTCGTTCGGGAAGGTACTTTCCTTGCTGGCAAATATAAACATAGTTTAAGGGCGTACAAGAAACAGGAGGCAGCGTTCCTCAATATCGACACCTGTATATCCGAATCTCAGAAACAAACCTGGAGCAAGATGTCATTGAAGGCCAAGGAGGTATCCCGTGGGGTTTGGACAAGTGTATTCAGCACTCCAAGCTCGAAAGGTAACATCATTCGCTTTCTATAATGTGGTATTGAATATGTTGTTGTTTTGGCCCCAGGAAAGCTACAAGCGCTTGCATTAGCCAACCAAAAAGACGAATCTGGGTCTGCGCATACACCCGCCAAGAAACCTGGCGTAACACAATGGTTGATTATGGGAATAGAATTAGAAAATGAGCAGTGAGTGGTTACCTTTGAGCCAACTTTACGATATAACGTAGGAGCATACTAGGCATCGATTGCGGGAAGGACGCAGCGAGATGAACGTGAACTCCACGCTTCATCAACGGAATACATTTGACGCAAAAGGCAAAGCGCTTAACGAGCGAATTGTTCAATTCCGGGCGGGGCGACGCAAATACATGGGCGATTGTGACGAACCGGACCACCCGGATCGAAGGTTTCGGAAAGGTACCAACATTCTCCGGTGGCAAAATTACCGGTAGCGGCGGTGTAGCATGTCGCTTCCTCTGTTGCTGCACAGGTGACTGTGAGAATATGGTTGAGCCTGAGAGTCGATATGGTTGTATCATAGCGTCAACAATCCTTTAGAATGAACAAGTTATAAGTAGATTGACGCAACCATATTCTTGGAGGTTCATGGATGAAGAATTACATGTCCCGGTTTCATACCGCAAGTGGAAAGTAAACAAACGCCAGCATACTACTCACCATTATCATCCGGTGAGCCCCGTAAGTTCAGCTAAAGGATTTTCGACACCTGAGAATGACATAATTGTCTGATAGAACGATAGACTTTAGAATCCAACTGTGAGCTTTGGGGATAAGTTCCTGCCGTATCAGGCGCTTTACAACAAAACAATAATTGGGCTATGTTGTAGACCCAGTCTAGGCACAGACATCTTCTTCATTGGGTCTGAATCAGCTCACTGCTAGGCCGAATGGAGTCAGTTCATTATCTGCAGTGGTACTAGTATAATTCCCTGTATAATACACACTTCCTACTGTGAACTCTAAGACGCGTCGAGGAAATGATTCCCTAATGATAGGATACTCACAAATAAGGGTGATTTAGCACCATTCTTTTCACAGGGGCACATACGGGACAATCAAGGCTTCACCAGAAGCGCCTCCAGGTTGAGCCCGGGTTTCATACAGTGAGATTTGGTGGAAATCCTGAGCCTTCATTACGTCACCTGCCGGGGAGTATATAATGAACCCATGGTTTTATTCTGTATTACTGAGATGCACCTTCACGCAACATGAAGGAACTATACTGTGCAGCCGACGGAAGGATTCATTATTATCATCCTTTTGGTACTGAAGCAGTAATTCTAGTACAAGGGGTGAGCAGAATAGAATAGAAGGTTTTTCCTAACGTCAATCCATTCATCCCAGAAGATGCTGACAGTATCAACTATCTCGCCTGTCTTCGGGGCGAACCATTCCATCAGATGGATATTCGCACAGTACATATCATGCAAGGTTTACCAATGGGATGAATACAGCAGCTATCAGCTCATGTAACATAATGAATCTTCTGGACTCATAGCTACGTGAACACGCAATGAAACCCCTTCATGATCCCATATCCTACTGTCCACTTCATGGCACGCATTCCGGTCGGTGCATAGAATCAAATGAAACATTTACTATCCTCACGTCAGACGCACGTTAGCTTTCTTGATTTTCATTTGACTAGTAGTCTCTGCCGATACGTCACTACAGATAAATAAGGCCCGACTGATTGCCTAACTTATAATAAGTCGATTTAACAGCATGAACCTTGATTCGTCGATGAATGGCATGAAGGATCAAATATCATTGTGTCAGATCTATACTTGCTGTCTTGGAGAACTTTCGGTTAGCATTCTATGTTAATACATAACGATATCCGTGTTATACTTCTCCTACAACACACTATACTATCGCAAAAGGAGCGCATGATTTGCAGTCCGGTGGTGGAGGGAGATGAAACATCTAATATCGTTACGTCACATTCACAGTTGCTTTCTATATCGGCATCTTATCAGTATTCTATCTCAATACAAGCCTAACACCTAATCATACCTTAAGGGTCACTCGGAAAGCTATTGTCAGCTTGGAAGCATGCTCTTCAGTCAGAATACTAAAAGAAATGAAACATCTCACATAATTGTGTCAGATCCACGCTACTCATCATCCTATCATTCAGCCAGTATTGTTCTCAAGCACCATGTCTCGTATTCATAGTATCTAACTTCTCCGTTTATATCATTCTGTGCTCACCATGCAATGATATCCCTCAATCGGCCTCGATTCCTTTTTCTTTAATACCATCGGTGTGATGGTATGATAGCTATACTGGCGGACAAAAGTAAGCGAGCACGTGACCTTTTTGCGCCTAACTCGCTATATCTCTAGAACCATACGACCTAGCTGATTGAGCCACTAGTATATGCCGTAGCCTTGTATCTGGCGTAGCGGTATGAAAAGTCTGGTTTCGAAAGGAGCAAAGCCTGCCGAGAAAGGCACAATGTAGCCAGCCAAGCCAATTCAAATTCAAATTCACATTGAGCACCGAACCCAAAACACTCGCCGAACAGAGCCAAAACATAAAAATATGACGGATACATTTAGTAGTGGGTATGCCCACCCTTGTTCTTATACACTTCATGTACTCTAGTAGGTAAAGAGCCATATGAGTGGGCGATATACCGGTTTGGGATCTTCCCCATTCCTCCTGCAAGGCAGCCCACAATTGGTCCCGGTTTTGAGGTAGAGTGCTTCGATGACGCACACGGTAGTCCAGGTAAGACCATACATTCTCGATTATGTTCAAGTCGGGGCTATTTGCTGGCCACGGGAGCACCTTGACTCGATGAGCCTCCAACCAGCGTGTAGTCAGCCATGCCATGTGCTTTGGATCTCGGTCATGTTGGAAGATAATGTCGAATGGAGTGATGCGGTGGTCAGCCAGGGTGCCAAAGAAGGCGTCGTGGAGGATTTCGACATATTTGGCAGCATTCATGATGCCATCGATGCGGTATGAGCGGCCGACACCTTCCCGGGTGATACAACCCCAGACCATCACACTCCCTCCGCCATGAGCAACCTGTTTGGAGACAAACCGAGGGTCAAAAGGAGAGTCTTTTGGCCTCCTCCAATAATGTTGGCGACCATCTGACCCGAAGACCGTGAACTTAGACTCATCCAAGAAGATGATGTCGTCAAACAGGGATTGTGGCCAGTGATAACGGAGCCGTGCCCATGCGCGACGTGCTCGCATTTGCTTCCACTTCAGCAGGGGAACTCTGCGACGTGTATATGAGCGTAATCCATGTTTTCGAAGCCATCGGCGGAGCGTGCGAGCAGAAACGTGTGGGAAATAGGTACGCTGCAGGGACGTGGCATTATATGATAAGGGAACCTAGCAAAGGCCAGAGCAGCAAATCTGATGTCCCGATCTTTGAGCGTGCGTGGACGACCTGGTTTGGGCTTGGTGGTATATACAGACTGCCCATTGCTGTAGTTCTTCAAGATGGAATGGACGGTAGAGGGGACAATGGTACCGAGTTTTTTTAGCAATTTCTCGCTCAGTGTAACTTCCTTTCTCAGCAAGAGAACACTAGATTTGGTAGCGAGGCTGGTATAGCGAACCATAGCAACAAGAATGAGAAGAAACCGGGCTAGATTGGTAGAGAACAAGGGGGCGTGCGGTGGGGTGGTGGTTAGTAACAGGCATGCTGTAACACTATCGCCAACCATCCTGCATCTCACCCTTCCGGTGTTGCACATATTGGCCTACAGATATGCATATAGTCTCATTATATACAGGGTTACATATTATCTTAGTGACTCAACTGGCCAGCTATTATGTCTCCGGGGATACGGTGAGTTCAAGACAAAAAGGTCACGTGCTCGCCTACTTTTGTCCTCCAGTGTAGGCGCGGCTAGCTCGCGGTGGCCATCGTTGACGGAGAATCCTCCACGCCGGAAGGCCCATCCGACGGTATGAGTATGAAACTCAGTTGAAGCAGCTCGTGTCACACGGGCATTCCGCAGGATTCGATGTACACACCTTGCATGACCATCACCGGAAGCTCGCGTAGCCACCACAATCAATATGCAGCGGCTCGGGTCCCCTGGAACGATTGGTGTGTTTGATGGGTCACTAATCCCACTGAAGGACAAACCACGCCGGAACCCATGGTCATATTGGAGTCGTAAGAAGACGTATGCGGCAAGTGCCTTTCTACCTCTAAGTAATATATACTATCTATTCTGTCTATGCTAACACTTTCCTTGTAGTTGGCTATGCAGGTTATTGTCGATTTCAACCTGCGTTTCATTGCATTCGACATTGGCTGGCCTCAATGCACTAATGACGCAACTGTGTGGGAGTTGTGTGATGTCTGGAGGCGTCGGCACCGATAATTTTGATCTGATGAGTGGATCATGGCTGACAAAGGTATGTTGAAATATGACTGTCGTTCCGTCATTGGCTGAGCTTGCAACCAGGTTATCCAGTATCCCAATATGTCATCCGTCCGCTTGCCGAGTACGATATCACCAATGATCCCGAGGTTTCACAAACTCGACGGGGATGGAATCGAGCATTTTCAGCTCAGCGTATTGTTGTCGAGCACGCATTTGGTCAGCTGAAAGGGCGGTTTCCATTCCTGAATCTGGTGCCAGGTTGGAATCTGTCTCAAATATACCGACCGATTGAAGCGCTCCTGGTTATCCACAACATCTGTGTGGATCTCCGTGATGGAGTCGAGGGTGTTGATGGTATGGATGCAGCAGTGGATCACCAGCTTGGAGGGGCAGTGGATGCCTTCCCGTAACGGCTAACGCCAACGCTAAGCTAAGCTATCCCACTCTTGAGGTGGGGCGATTACAACGTGGAGTAATCAGACATTAGTAAACTATGATGTCATGCAGACTTTTGAGTAGGATAGGATAGCTTTGGTTAGCTCTAGCTCTTACGGGAAGGCATCCAGTACAGCCAATCCCCGCTTATCAATCCCCTGATGTAATTCGTGCTATCGGTCTTTCTCGTTGTAAACGACTAGTTGAGTATTGGGAGACAAATCATGAGGTGTAATTACCCGGGAATATTCTCATACATTTAAATTGCTAGTTACTCATCTGCCTCCATTTCTTTGGTTTCTTCAGCCTCGAGCTCCTTCATCTTTCGTTTCCCACGGTTCCGAACTGCCTCGTGAGGACTTGCTAGGTATTCAATCGCATTGTCCCACTTCTTCTGTCACTGATCCTCCTCCTAGAGACGAATCCGACGCTCGTCATGATCAAGCCTACGCTTGTCCACCTCCCTTGAAGCAAGGGCATTTTCCGTTTCAAGGCTGAACTTCCGCCTCTTGAACTCACGATCCTCCTTTGCATCTGCCCGCCGATCATCTTCGGCCTTCTTCTCACGGCCCTCACGCTGCTCTGCAAACTTGATGTTGGCCTGGCGGGATTCCTGAAAGCTCGCTATGGATGCCTGCACGGTTTCAATAGTCTGACGCAGTAGATCACGGTCATCGGTGCTCGAGTTTGATTTGCTTGTGGTAGCCTTGGAACCTGTACCGGTATCTGAGCCCGAGAAGTCCCGAGTCTGATCAAAGTCTTCGGGCTTTGTGACTTCGGGACTATCCTTTGCACTAAATAAATCTGAGAGTTAGCATGGTCAGAAAACAGGAAAAGCGCACCCACACAGCATATATCATGGTATAGAGCTCCGTCTGCTCAAATGCGTCCAAAACTGCGCCACTATATGCGCCCATATCCCCGCCTATCCGGCTAAAACGGTCAAAGTAGATGGTCAAGCTCGAGAATCAGAGCAAATCATGAACAAGCACACCTTTTTGCCGCCCTCTGACATGATCTCGACATCCGAGTCATTGTTCTCGTCGAGTGCCTCGTCCTGCTCAACCTCATCTCCATCGCCGCCACCTGTATGCTCCTCACGGCGCAGAATCGCAACAAATTTTCCGTAGCAGGCTTTCCAGTGCCACTGCACTTGATCGGGGGTCTTGCTCCCGTGCAAAACATCTTTGCTTACCTGTTAATACACGGATATCATCAGTGTTAATTCGGTTTGATCTTCTGGACTTGGCACATGGCGAAAAACCGACACCTTCCTCAGCTTGAACGTCTTATAGACGGACGTAATGTATTTGATCGACTCGTAAGCTTCAGCCTCGCTCCACTCTCGAACCGGCTCGTGCAGGATAATTGGCTTGATATCTGCCCCCTCAACCTTCACATCAACACCTGCAGCCTCAATTTCATTGTCCGAGGCTCCAACATCCGGTTTCGTACCAGTACGCTCGGCCTTTGGCTTCACTTTCGTGCCCTTCCCGCCCCTTTTTTTGTCGCCTCCTTCGCCGCCTCCTTTGCCGCCTGCTCAGCTGCCTTCTTCACTGCTTTTGCTGCCTTCTCCGCCACCTTCTCCGCCGCCTTTTTTTGCCTCGTTTGCTGCCTTCTCTTCTGCCCTCTTCCATCATTCACCGCCTTTTCTGCCGCTTTCTCAGCTGCCTTCTTTGCATCATTCTCCGCCTTCTCCGCATCCTTCTTGGCCTTCTTCTCCGCACTCTCTGCCGCCTTCTTCGCCTCGTTCTCTGCCTTCTTCCTCTCCCTCTCGGCTTCCTTCTCGCACTTCCTCTGCTCATTCACCTTGTTCTGCTGGCGTTTCAACTCGGCCTGTATGTCTTTGTATGCCATCCGCTCAGCTTGCAGTGGTCTATGGTAGTCTCGGTACTGTGCAACGTTCGGGAGCGGGGCATTTGGCTGAATTTCGGGAGCCTGAGGCGGGTAGTGGCCAATCACGACGGGATGAGCAGGCAGCGGCAGGTCATGGCTGAATCGGGCGAGCCAGGATTAAGCGACCGGCTTGGTGCTTCAACGGCATGATGGAGGTGGCTATGGCGGGTAGCATCGTTGTTTCGAGTGTTTGGGTATGGTGCGGGCAGGAGAAGTGGCGGAATGGGTGGGGCGGGAGGGCCAGGGAACCCCTCGAAATGTGGCGGCACCTCGGCAGCATTTAAAGGCCAAAAAAAATCGAGCCTAAATTGTTAGACACTCTTAGCATTTGCCTGATTAGCTTATATGCATCGCTAAGACTGACCGTTCACGCTGTAAGCTTACATTGCCACTGTTAGCCATCCCCTGGAGGTCCGGCTTAAAATTTTCGCCAGGCCGGGGAGAAACTTGCTGATTTGGGGATATGAGACAAGTTTGAAAGGACAAATAGTATACTAGGTGGCAATACAATCGCTTAAGTGATATGTTATATAGGGGTAAGTTCTGCTCGAGCTTCGTCGACCGTCGAGGGACTCTGAGTCATCAACACGCATTTGGCAATCCCGATATTTATCCCTGGATCACCGGCAGCTTGGTCAACCGTAACCGTCCGGGTTGTGACCGCCCAAACCAAGCCTGCTCTCAATTCCCGGTCTGGGGTTTTGACCCGGATTTATCTCGGTAAATCAGTCCCTGACTCTTGGTTCATCACACGGCTTAACATTTTCCTATCATTCTCAATTTTTCGTTAGCCGGCTGTAACCCCAAACCCAGAATTGAGCATCCCTACTGGCCAGATCTACGGTACCAACGTGGACAGAGGATATGGAGCGGATATTGTGAGTTGGTTGGGGCACGCCATTGGGCAGCTGGTCGGCCGATTCATACTCCAACTTGCGAGTATGAAATCAGCGATTGAGGCTAAGGGGATTTTGGGTAATCTGTGCTCAGAGAGCGATTAGATGTCTGGCCAGTCTGAGTGCATACTAAATTCCATTGTAACAAGATACATATGCAGGTTAAAAGGACCGTAAACAATTTTAGACGGATAGGGGTTAATTCATCCCATTATGGTAAATAGGTGATGCGCATCTGATGGATGTGCAATTTGATCACCATTAAGCCTGTGAATCAGCTTCGAGAAACTGACACGCGTTCTCTCAGGGACGGTCGAGCTCGTTACCGACAGTAACGCTTCTGTGGTTGATCCTGCTCTTGCCCTGAACCTCTTGCCGCTATAAACCGACGTAAAAATGACGACTAACATCATCGCCTCCACGTGTCGCACTCTAATATCCGGCGCTTTTCTCTGCGGTCTTCCTGTCACGCCCTTCCCTCGATGGCCTCGACACCCGCGTTGGCGGCTCTTGCTGCCAACCCAGCTCTCGCTGCTCTCGCTGATTCTCTAACCGACGAGCACAAAGTCTTCTGGAACGACTATATTGGCGAGCCGTTTCTAAATCAGATCGGCCCTCGCGGGAAGAAAGGGGAATCGGCTCGCAAGTGGACGCGCAAGATATTCATAGACAGCTTTTGCGACCGTTTCTTCCCTAGTCTTTCGCCTCACAGCCGTTCTAAGGTTGAACGTCTTCTTGGTATGGTAGGTCGTCCTTTTTACTTGCACGGCCCCATTCGCTTACACTTTCAGTAGAAGGTTTATTCATACCTGACAAATCACTCGTCGCGCGGGACCCACGGCGTTACGGTGAAGCCTATAGTCGTGAAGCAACGTGTGTACGCTTACGATGTTTGGAAGCGCGAGGAGCCGGAGGCGTTCAACCAAGCTTTACGTTACTACCAGGCCGACAACCCAGGCGTCGTTCTCAACGTTGGCAAGCGTCGTTCCCTCACCATTGATTTCTTTCGGAAACTTTCTGATGCTGACCGAAAAAAAATACCGGCAAAAGGCGAGCGAATCACCCAAGACTCTAAAGGCTGTTGCATCGCTAAGTGGTGACGAGCGAACAAAGTAAGCGCTCTCGAGTCTTGTGCAGCCTCACGTTAAGCTGACGCGATGTTTGGTTTAAAGGTACATTGAACAATTCACAAGCCAGGTGAACGCTCTGCTGAAGAAGGGCGAGTTGTGTGCCGGGATCAAGATGAACATCCACATAGTGTTTGAGGACGCCGCTGGTAGTTTTAATATTACAACGTGGGTTCTCATATCCGTCGCTACCCTCATCGTCTGACATAGTATTGTGCTAGGATTGTTACCGATAGTATGAGCAAGATAGAAGATTCACCCGAGCTCGACCAGTTCATCCAACGGATCAAAGATTATATTAAGCTACATGCGGGTACGAGTTTCGCGGCCTTCATCCTTAGATTTAACTGACATATGTTTAGGCAAGCCTACCAATGACAATGGCGAGTCCCCCCAGGACCGTTTCCCCCGATTACAGGAACGACATGTTTCCCCTTGTCCCCATCGTCATAGGCCTCAAAGTTATCGAGGTCTAGAAGATTGTGCGTCCGAAATTTGTTTTTATCTGAGGTGAGTGCACTCGTATAGCTACTATTGCGATACTGATTTTGTTTTATATTTAGTTTTTCAAGGTGGTCAAGGGCGATTTCCCTGGGAGCTGGTTTCGGCAGACCTCGATTCTTGGATCCCTGTTCATCGTCGTCCACCCGGCGCCACACTCACCGACCCAAGCACCATGCGGCTCTCGCTGTGTATGACGTGGATGAACTGGTTTCACGACGAGCAGAAAGGCGTCATCCCTCTCGATTGCCGCACTCAGCTGTCTCGGGTATTCGCTGGCCTATCCCCCATCGATTCTAGTCTCAGTCAAGAGTCCCCCCGACGCCTCGAGTTCACTCATCAGAACAAGGAGACCTGGATCCTCGAGTTCGACGAGACCGTCACACGTTGCCACGCGCCGGGTGGCATGTCGTATCCACCTGCGAGCGTCGAATACGCGAAATATATCAAACGTCACCCGGAGGCCTTGTCTGCATCTTCCGCAGAGCTCGCGCCGTCCGTGACATTTTCTGGATTACTCTCTGCATCATCTTGGTCATCACCTGTGTCGTCGTCGCCACCCCGGAGCGAGCATCCCGACTTTCTCGAGCTCCCAACCGGCGAATCGCACCCAAGCGCTACGATTGACGGCCAGGAGAAGGCTCTGCTCCTCAAATGGTCCGAGGAACTCCCGGAAATCCATCGTACGTTCGTGATTGAGCTTATTGATGCCATTAATACACACCAGGCACACCTGCCCGCCTCGGTACGTTGTCTCTTGCTTGACCAAGCTATGATCCGAAGGCTCATTACGGTGTCAGACACCCAACGGAATATGGGTCGGCCAATATGCGAATTCGATGCCCGCGCTATTACCATCATCTCCCGACTCCCTCATACAGGGGATTCAGCTTTTTACTGCGTTTTGGCTCCCCATTGGCTACTATACTGCTGGGGTTCACGCGGCGCTTATTGCGCGCATCCCTTTCCTGCCAATGTTCTCCGAAGACATTTTCATCTCACGGCTTGTCATCCATGGACCCAGCGGCACGCTTGTTGGCGACTATAACGGCTTTGTTTAGATCGTGCGTGCCCTCATCCTCCTTATACTAAACTTTGCCGCGGCGAACGGTGATATCGTGCCACCGACTGAACTACCCGCCGGCTATGACCTTGCGTGCCTCCCTTCCAAGGAATTCAATAACGTAATCGAGTGGGCTCGCCAATGTATCGAACTCCTTCGGGCAAGTACCGCCATTTTAGCCAAGAGGTCGGCCGCTCGCAAATCCTATGTCCCTACCCCGCGGCAGGACCCTGTGGCGGTCCCGAGCCAATCACTGGCCCTGCCGATCGTCGATCCCTCGCGCTCCTCGTCTGCACCATCCCCTCCAGCCACTTCCGGAACTCGCTCCCACACCTCATTTACCCCTCTGACCGGAACGGGAGCCCCAAAGCACAAAGGTCGCCAACCTCGCAAGAAGCGAGATGCCCAGGAGGAGCCGATGAGTGATGGGGTCTCGGACGTGACAGTCCCCGAGCAAGATTATTCTGGCATGGATGGGCGCTCGGATGACTCAGATGACCTTAACCCCGATGGGTTCTCATCTGATCGCTTTGATGGAGGCTATGTCGTGCCGGATGACCATGTTGACCAGTTCAAGGGTCATTCGTGCCACTTGGGCAGCGGAGAGCGCCGCTTGCAAAGCGAGTACGCAGATTTATTCAAGTCAGGTATGTACACCTTAATATATTCTTCGCACCCACGTTAAAGCTGACGTTTGTTTATAGGCCGTTTCGATTCTGGCAGTGTAGACCACGTATTTGGCCCCTTCCTTCCCCTTCCCCTGTGCCCCAGAAATCGCTCCCTTCATCTTACGGGGCTCTCTATCAGAGCTTGGAGGCCGCTATGTTAGGTGTCGAACAGGCTCTCCAAACTTGGAGCTCCTTTTCCAAGGCCTACGCTACTGAACGCAAGCGCGATATCCAAGCTGCCCGACAAACCGCCCGTTCTTTCCCGGCCCAGATGCAACCCCTCGTGTCATTCGCGCTCGCTCGTAGGCACGGCTGGGAACATGCCAAGAGCGACGCGCCCCTCGTCATCAATTTTGTCCCACGCGTCGCCCTGGCCGCTCGTGAGGCACTCCAACTCGATACTGCCATTGCCGATGTCTGGAAAAGGGACGATCAGGTGAGTACCGGGCCGCAAGCGACGCGGAGCGTGGCACCTTGAATAAGCTGCACCAGCGGCTTCTCAAGGGCGCCATTGAGCTCTGCTGGGTTTACCGGGAGCTTCTAGCTTTCGAGAAGCTTTCGACCGAGTGGTCGAACCAGCTGCCGAGTACGTGGATTGACGGTGCGCTCTCTTCCAACGGTTCCGACCTCTATGATCATGTCGTCCCACTTGTCGAGTGGGCGAATGACGTGCGCAAACTTGACCTCGATCTCCTCTCGCAATGAAGGAAAATGTGGCACCCTGTCCACTGTCCTTTCGGGTCGAAGCACAAGTCTTCGCTCGTGTACTGATTTGGCAACCCACGGCCGGAGGAGATGCCCGAGGGCTTTGAAGGTCAGTCCTACAATAATTCTTGCCCGTATCACCTTCACTCACAGTTTTGTGCAGAATATCTCAGGAAGATCAAACATGTTATCGACGACGACGATGACAATATGACTAGTGCTCAAGGTGAGTAACATTATCATCACTATTCCAACCTATACTAATTTTCCACATTAGCCTTCGCCTCATCATCTGCCAGCCGCCAGAACTCTGCCGCCGTTAGCACCAGTAGCGCCCCAAGTGTCGCGACCCCCGCTGTCGCCACCTCGGCTGTCACTGCCGTCGTCGCTCCCGCTGTCGTCGCTGCCGCTGTCGTCGCTCCCACTGCCGTTTCCGCTCCCGCTGTTGCTGCTCCTGCTCCTGCAGTTGCCGTTCCCTCCGTTGCTGCTCCCGCCGAAACTGCTCCCGCCGAGATCGCTCCCACCAACCCTTCGATAACCGCCGCCCCTGCCGTTGCTGCTCTTGTCGAGGCCGTTCCCGCCGAAACCGCTCCCGCCAACCCTGCTATTGCCGCCGTCCCAGCCGTTGCTGTTCCTACTGAGGCCATTCCCGCCAAAACTGCTCCCACCGAGGTCGCTTCCACCAACACTGCGATTGCACGCGCTACGGTGAGCACGCCCAGCACAAGGACACCGGCTTCTGCCCCCGAGAAGCGGGCGACCCGAGCTGCCTCAGCCCGTGCCGCTGAAGCCGAGGCCGAGGTGGAGGCAAGCGTGTCGTCGAGAACGCGCAGAAAGACCGGTGACGAGGGCACGGGCGAGACGAGAGGAATTACGGGCAAGACAGGAGGAACTGCGAACCGGGGAGGAGCTAGGCGTCGTAGATAGCATCTTGGGTCGTATCAAGCGTGAATATACTGCCATAATGAATGATTTTTTACTCCCGCTCTACAAGATTGGCGAACATTAAATGCGCGATAGCTAGCCGACCTGTAACGGAGAGACTATGGGTGCTTGTACAAATAATGAGATGCGTGGGCTGTGGATTAGTACTCAATGTGCATACAAACCCTTCATTTCCCCCATTGTTACCACCTGCATCCTGACGAAGTTGTATCCGCAAGCTCACTGTAGCTATAATGATAATACCTTCAGCACCTCACGGGAATACGCAAGTGATGGTCTGACCGGTAACTATCAAATGGCCCATATGTTACACACTGCACGCCGGGATGATATTAACACAGAGATAGCCTGCAAGTTAAACTCTCGTTTCCAACGATCCGAAAGACGAGCTACAAGGCATATACTCAAAACGCTTGGTCTGCTAGGAGCTGTAATGATACCAGCATACCTGTATAATGTTATTGCAATCTTTCTCCGAGCACGCTGTAGCCAAAGATGATACTGGATGCCTTCCCGTAACGGCTAACGCTAACGCTAAGCTAAGCTATCCCACTCTTGAGGTGGGGCGATTACAACGTGGAGTAATCAGACATTAGTAAACTATGATGTCATGCAGACTTTTGAGTAGGATAGGATAGCTTTGGTTAGCTCTAGCTCTTACGGGAAGGCATCCACTGTCAGTAATATCTGATGGGAATAGTTCCCAAATTGGAACGCGCAAATGATGGTACTGGTTAGTAACATCAAATGCCCGATACGCGACTCATCGCACACAGAAGATGATATTAGTCACAGTCTCGATGCGAAAGAGCAGCAAAGGGAGCTGCAAGGCTCATACCTAAACCCTAGTTCGATAGAGGATGTAGCAGGAATATCGCAACCGTGTGTTCTGTAGCCAAAATGATGATACGGGTGAGTAAAATCTTTCAAGAACAGGCAACAGCGAAATGATAATACTTGCCAGTATCATTAAGCCCGCAACAGGATGCCTTGAGAATGATAATATCATACATGACATCCGAGCACAGCATTGATCTAAAGAGCTGACAGCCGTGTCAGCATTCCGACAGTGAAAAGGTAACATCATCCTTGCATATATGCTATTGCTGGAATAATGGTACTGTCGGTAACATCATTTAGGTGATAGTTATATGAGTATGCGGGGATGATGCTTACCAATAGCATCGCAAGTATGGTAACCCACGTATTAACATCGAGGAGGCCTATGCCACGATATGATGATGTTAACAGTAGATGTTACCGGTGAGAGGACGTTACACCCAATAACATCCTGCGAGTAAGAGATCTTATTGTGTACAGTGATGAAGAAGAGAAAGAAGCGAACTGCACGTGAATAATGATGTTATCCGCTAGCCTATCCACGTAAGTATCATCCTGAGACACTAGATAATGCTATTCAAGGTGCGCTTCCTGCACCGTATATTGCATTTATACTGCGACCATTCAAATGCGGGTGTACCAAATGCAGTATTCGCCTAGAGCGGCGCTCCCAGCTATAACATCATCTCGACGCAAGCAATCCTGTTACACCACTAAAACGGTGCATGGATAATGATGTTGTCTGCTCACCTGTCTGTTTTAGTACCATGCCGAGACGCTAGATGATATTATCCAAGGTGCGCCTCCTGCACCGTATATTGCATTTATGCTGTGATCGTTCTAATATGGGTGCAGCGAGTGCAATGCCCATTCAGAGTGGC
>WSLM01000173.1:0-26047 GCA_019677335.1 Ceratobasidium sp. UAMH 11750 | reverse complement strand
AGATGGCGCCCCATCTTGCTTTATCTCGTCCACCACAGTGACTTGTAACACACTTAGAACACACGAATACAGACAGAACTATAGCATTACAAACAACATTAGGACCTCGTAGAGGCAGTACAGAACAGAACGACCACTCCTTGAGCCAAGAACCACGGAATCAGAACAGGTCACGACATTGGTTAGTGGTTTAGCGATCTTGCTAAAGTCTTTCACAAATCTCCGGTAAAAGTTCGCAAAGCCAAGGAAAGCCTGCATTTGTTTGACTGTGGTTGGCTCCTTCCATTCCTCTACCACCCTTACCTTTTCCTTTTCCATGGATATACCTTCTGGGGTAATGACAATTCCTATGAAACCCGTGTGGGTGGTGTAGAATTTGCATTTGTGGGGCTTCAGGAACAGGTGATGTCTCTGGAGTCGGTTCAGGACTTCTTTAACGTGTTTTGTGTGCTCCTCTGCTGTGTGGGAATAGATGAGGATATCATCCATGTAGACTACTACGTAGTCATTGATGATATCATGGAAGATCTCATTCATGAAGCGCTGGAAGGTTGCTGGCCCATTCTTTACCCCGAAGGGCATTACTAAGTACTCAAATAATCCCTCCTTGGTTCTGAAGGCAGTTTTCCATTCGTCTCCTTCCTTAATGTGGATGTTGTTGAAGCCCCAGCAGATGTCCATTTTGGTGAAGATTTTTGTGTCTTTGAGTTTCCCCACAAGGTCTGCTTGGATTGGCATGGGGAACTGATCTGGCTTGGTAATCGCGTTCAGTTTCCGGTAATCTACTACCAATCTAAGCCCTCCGTCGGCCTTGTTTACATAGAAGCAGGGTGATGCAATAGGGGAAGTACTCAGCCTGATCTTTCCGTCCTCTAGTTCCTTATCTAGGTATTCTTTGAGTGCTCGTGATTCTGCCGGGGACATCGGGTATGTTTTCGCTGGTTGGGGAAGTTTGCCTCCTTCAACAAAATTGATTGCACAACCGTATACCCAGTGTTCTGGCATCTCACTAAATCCTTCTTCGTGGAAGAGGTCCCTGTATTCTAGGAATTCTTCCAGGATCTCTGGTTCTTCTTTTTGTTCTGTTGCTTTTTTCCCTTTGATTTTGTCTGGGTATTTGATGGAGAGGTCTCTCCATCCAATAATGGGGTCTGCTTCCTCGAGCCAATCCTTCCCTAGGATGATCTCGACCCCTCCTAGGGGCATCATGTAACAGGGGCATCCCCACTTCTTTCCTTCTATTTCGATTTCCAAAGTTGTTTTTTGGGAGATTCGTTCCTTGATCTCCTTTCCGTCGATGGCTATGACTGCTTTGCTATGTTTTAGTGGTACTGTTTCTATTTGGTTCTCCTTGACGTATCTTGTGTCGATGAAGTTCCTTGAGGACCAGGAATCGATTAGGGTTTTTGCAGGTTCCATGATTCCTTCCACTGACGCATAGATGATTGATTCATCACTTGATTTCTTAAGGTAGAATACATGCATCGGGTTGGTGTCTTCAGGGGCGTGAGACATGGTGCTGATGTCCCTTCTTAGTTTTCCGATTTGGATTCCTGTCCCTGTACTTCTTCTGGTTCCTTCCCTGCTTTTCTGTCTATTTTCCCTTTTGTTGTGTTGACCCAGCTTCCTCGGCAGTCCTTGATCACATGTCCTGGCTTAGCACATTTCAAACATAACCCTTCTCTCCGTCGTTGTTGCTTCTCGGCGTCGGAGACCTTTTCCACGGACGTGCTCTTTTGAGTTGGCGTATGGGCCGCCTTTCTCGTTACTGGGTTTGAGGTGGTTGGCTTACTCGTGGTGACTGATCCCATTCTGCCGGATAGCTTCTTGGTGGAGAATAGTATATCATCCGTTCTTACTGCTATCGCTATCCATTCTTCAAGAGAGGAATCCTCGAGTGCTCTGTATAGTTCCAGTTTGAGCAATTCTTGCTTTATGTCGGGCTTTAGCCCCCCTTTGAACTTATCAATTAAGGCTTCACGGTTCCACTCCACTTCCTGTGCGAGGTTTTGGAATTGGGTGGCGTAGGCTTGTACGCTCTTTTCTTGCGTTATTTTTCCTAGGTTGGGGATGGCCTTCTCTTTCTTAACAGGATCTCCGAAGTTTAGGAGGAAAGCCTTTTTAAAGGTTTCCCAGCTTTGTAGCTTCTTTAGGGATTGCGGCCCCTGTTGCTGTAGTCTGGTTCAACGTAATGTCTTTGGTCCTTGGTTTCCTGTCATTTTTCTTTTTATGGTCCTTGTTTCCTTTATCACTCTCGTCTCCGCTGTCGTCAGGTCCTCTGTCATCTGGGGGTTCCCTTGGGTGGACTGTAGATTCCCTTACAAAGGGTCGCCCGTCAAACGGGTTCCTGGGTAGAAAGCTCTCCTCTTCCGTATGTTCAGGCGTGGGTGCCCTTTCTCAGCGTGGGGTCTCTGGCCTCTGTGGGCTCTTAGTCAAATTGTCCATACCATTTGCTAGGTCAGTGGCGCGTTGCTCAATGGCGACGACTGTTTCTCCTATATTCTTGATACTTCGTTCCAAGTCTGTGGTCCTTCGGTCTATGGTTACGACCTCTGTCCCTAGGCTTGTTTGCTTCTGACTCTGGGATACCATGATGCTGTTTATTTCCTTGATGGTTTTCCCTATGGCCTCTAAGGTAGTTTGATGTTTGTTTATGGCTAAGTTCAGGTGGTATGTGTTATTCTGGGCACCAATCGCCAACAACCGGGCTTCTTGTACCGCCTGTTGCATTCCTGTAATTTTCCCTTCTGACCATATCGAGGGCTCTGCACTCCTTTTGATTTCGGAAAGAGTGGCCCTTTGGAGGGTCATTAAGCTGTCTCTGATCGCCTCTGTGATTAGGAGGACTGGGTTAGGAGGTTGCGGTTGGACCAATCTTATCCCGCTTCCGGTCCTCGGGACTTCCGCTGGGGTGGGTGGTCTGGTGTTATTCTTTTGGCTTGATCCACCATTGTGCGGGTTATGTCATCTATGTCCTGGCAGGATGTTTCCATCAGTCCTAGGGTATCTCCTAACGTGGATGCTTCGCACGCCACCAGTGGCAGTGGAGGTTCACTCAGGATTGTTGTGGGACGTTGAGGGATAGGTTGAGCTAACGGTACGTCAGGCATAGTGCCTGGGATGTTGAGATGAGTGGTATCAGGATGTATTGTTTCTTCTGGCGGGGGTTCTTGTTGAGACGCTTGGGACACCACTTGGCTCCTCGACCTCATCTGGTAGTGTCCCCCTCCTGTCTGCTGTGACATAGTTTCCCGTGTATCTATGGATCACAGAGTCTGTTTTTGCTATTGTCTGTTGTGAGCCATGAGTTAGATTGAAGTTAGCCTTATAATGTTATGACCTGCTAGTCCTCTGATCTAGTGGCTAACAGTGGCTCTCTGTTTGGTTATGGTCTGTAGTGGTTTGGTGTTTATTTTGTATTTATTCTGTCTGATATGCTATATACTAGTTGGTCTTGGTGTGGTGGACAAGATAAGGCTAACTGAGGCATTCAGTCAGCCTTACTCCTACCTATATATCTAGTGGTTGTGATGAATCAACTCAATCCACAGTCCGCAGCAACAACAAAGTCACATGTATCATCAATGGCCTATTAGGCGTTACTGATATGGTCACGTGTGCTTCTTTACTAGTCACATGTACTTGCACCTTGCGTTATTTGCGGCTCTGAATCTTATAAGAGCTGTGCTTAATCCTAGGGTCATGTGACACCAGCTTAGTCACTTGCAACTTGCGCTTGCATTACATGGGAGAGATATTGCAGGTGCAAGTTACGTAAGTGGTTGTAACCACTATCAGCACTGAGGTCATGTGACACATAAAGTGTTTTTTAAATGACTTCGGGAAAATACTATAATTACTTAATATATTCTCCTGGCTTGGTTCGGCTTTGACGCTTAGTCATCATGTACGTGGGTCATGACACCGAGCGAAGCAAGGATCAGGGTGACACAACAAGCAGAGGGAGGGCACCCCTCAGAGATGCGTCATCACGTGACGGAACTACACCACGTGACCAGATAAACAAACTGATGGAAGATATTTAGGAAGGAGGAAAACAGCCAAAACTGCAAAGCAACTACAAGCACCCCACTCCCTCCGCCACCACCAACGATGCAACACTCCCAGACAACAATGAGTACCTCCGGCGCTGGTCTGAGCAGGGAGCGATGAACGAGGGGCAATGAACCCGTGCAGCTGAGGTTGGCCTTGCCATTGCCAACGCACTGGGCAGCAACCCCTCACCCAGAACCAAGTTCTGGGTGGCTTACGCCAATGGCTTGAGGGTCCGCCTCGCTGATGCCAAATGAGCAAGAGCCCAGGCCGTCCTCACGCCTCCTAGTGATGTGCCAAGCGGTGCTCCTAACGTGGAGTGCACTCAGGGAGGAGACCCCCAGCGGCTTGGTAAGCCACTTCAAACACTTTTGCAGGAACCACCCAAACCACTAGCGGACTTTGGCCATCGTTGAACAACACAACCCAGAGGAGCCGGGCTTTGATCCGGAGCGCCCCCTCCATGTACACGCGCTGACCATCAGCACACCACAGAAGGGCAGGTGGAACACCCGCAACCCCCGCTTTTAGGACTTCAAAGGGTCCCACCCGAACATCACCCCAAAAGAGCTATGGGAAGGGCCTGGGGGGTGTCCGGCCCATACAGCCTTCCACTATCTGTGGAAGGATGTCGGGGTGAACAGGAAGACGGTTGAAGACCTCCTGGCCGGGGAGCTCACAGCCGAGGCTCTGGAAGAGATCTTAGTGAAAGGGAAAGGTGGTAAAAGGTCAAGAATGCAGGTACGCACCTGTACACTCCTTGTACACCCCAAGCTGACCAAATACAGATAGCAGGCAGACCTACAGGATGGGGAGGAGATTGTTGCCGCGCTGACAAAGGAGGAGTATTACCAGCAATACAAACACCTCCGACCCCTCCAAATGACGAGTGCCTGGAACTAAAGATGTTGCACCAGAATCCTGCAGCAGGAATTCCGGCATTCTGCCAGAAATATTCCTGCATTTTTTCGGCAGCAGGCAGCAGGCGCAGGCACAGGAATGGCCAAAACACCGAGGAATCCCGCCCGGAATCCACCAGAATCCGGCATTTTAAGCGCCCAATTCCTGCACATTCCCGCACTCAAACCCCACCACAATCCTCAGTGAATAACACCATTAAATGCGCAAAATTCGTAGCTTTCGAATGATATATGACACATGTATATAGAAATTTAATTACAGGAAAGCACAGGCAAATTATTCTTTGACAAAATTCAGGCAAGTGGACACCCCTATCCCCTGTTAGAATTGTTGTATACCAGAACATATAAATACCATTTGATGCGCACAGATGAGCAGAATCCAATGAGCATACTCACATGTCTCATAAACCATTTCCCAGTGAGCTATAGCTGATATACAGGGGGCGAGCCCCTGAAAGCGCCACATGCACTAGTGAATCCCACCATGCAAATGCTGCTCCCCCGTGTGGAATTGATGCGATTCACTCCTAGAAAGCTATGTGCAAAATCTCAGAACATTTGGAGCTGTTTTAGGGGGTAAAATGGTGTGAACTTACCCCTGAGATCCAGACTGTACCCCTAAATTCCCTGTCCAGGCTCAGGGGGTGAGATTGGAGCATTTCTGAGGCCATAGCAGTGCTCATAGTAGCCAAATACCATGTATCCAGGGTGTGGAAGCACTCATATAATTGTGCATGAGTATAACTTTTGCTCTGAGGCTGTGGGCAGGGCTGAACAGCCAAAAATGCCGGTGGAGTGTGCAGTTCACATGGTTTGAGCATAGCTGGTGATAAGATACAGACATATTTGGGGGGTTTCAGCTATTTTAAATCCATTAAAACAGGTTTTAAGACTCAGAAATCAGATCTTAGCCCTGTGGGTGGGTGTGCGCACTCTGGGGAATATTTCTGCCCAAAGAATACGCACGCTCTCCCTCAACTAAATTTTCCTGGCAAAATGAAGCACATATTCGGACTCTCCTGATTTTTCCGCATTTAATAACGCCCATCACACGTGCTTGTGGTGGGTTTTGCAGAAGTGCGCATTGAGGGGGAATATTTTCTGCGGAAAGAATTGCTCGCGCTCGGCGCAATTCAAATACTGACGGGACGTGGAATATATGGTTGGAAAGCTGGAATTTTGCTCTATTTGACGGTACATGTTACATCCAATTGTGGTGAGTTTTGACAGGAGGCATACCTGCAGGTGCAGGAAAATGCCGGATTCTGCCGGAAAACCGGCATTCCTGCTGCGGGCTGCGGGTGCGGGTGCAGGAATAACCAAAACACCCCAGATTCCAGCTGCAGGTGCCGGAATCTGGCATTTTTCTCACGCGACATCTTTACCTGGAACTCGGTCTGGGCGTATGCGGAACACGCGTACAAGACCGACACGGCACTTCTGGCTGCCATCCCAGTCAACCTTGAACAACCAGAACCCGCCAATCACATCGAACAGGCAGACCGCTGGTTTGAGCGGGAAGTTTCCCCAAAGGCACCAGGGATGCGCCACTGTATCCTGGTAATTGAAGGGGAGACTGGGACCAGGAAGACAGCGTACGCCTGGTCCAAAGGTACGCACAGCCGCATGTGCAACATGTGGAACGTGTCTGCTCTGTCAGAGGACGCGGACATATGGATCCTGGACGACATGGTCCACACGAACGGCAAGTACTCGCTCAAGGCCCTGAGCCAGTACGACGCAGACTTCATGGGCCGCTACCGACACGTGAAGGCAAAGAAGGTGTGCCTGACAGTGATCCTAGGTGTCATGACCTGTGTGCATGACAACTAAGCTTTACAAATAACTGAGCTTAGTCACAATAAGACAGAGTAATTGATTTGCTATTTAACGTATTTTTTCTGAAGTCGTCTGGGACACTTCACAGGTCACGTGACTTTGGCGCTTACAGTGGTTAACCTCGCTTACGCAAGTCAGGCTTGCAATATCTCTCCCATGTAATGCTATCCCGACTCCCGACTTGTCACATGACCTGATCACATAACCCTTGGACCCTGCACAGCTCTTATAAGATTCAGAGCTGCAAATAACCCGAGTAGTGAGTACATGTGACTAGTAAACAAACACACATGACTGTCTTAGTGACGCCTAATAGGCCATTGACGCTACACATGACTTTGTTGTTACTGTGGACTGCGGAGAGAGATGACTCACCACAGCTACTAGGTATATAACTGAGCGCAGGGCAAGCTGAGTGCCTCAGTTTGTCTTATCTTGTCCACCACACCAAGACCGACTAGTATATAGTTCATAGTACACAATAAATATACTATAAATACGGAAACAACACAAACAGTAAACCAGTACAGAGAGCCACTGTTAGCCACCAGATAGAGAGAACTAGCAGGTCATAACATCATAAGGCAAACTTCAATCTAACTCATGGCTCATATAGAACAGACTCTGTGATCCATAGACACAACCAGAAACTATGTCACAGCAAACAACAGGAGAACGCTACCAGACCCAATTGGTAAGCTGAGTGGCGTCTAGGGCAGCCCAGCAACAACCCCCACCACCAGAAGAAACAAATCCCAACACCACCCACCTCAACATCCCGGGCACCATGCCCAACATGCCACTAGCACAGCCAGCACCTCAACACCCAATATCTTTCATACGTGTCCCCCCGCCACTGGTGGCTAGTGAAAATCCCACTGAGGAAAACACCTTAGGTCCAATGGAAACCTCTATTCAGGATATCCAGGACTTAACTTGGACAATGACAGACTATGCTAAACAAATAAACACTAGACCTCCCACACCCACGGGGGCTCCCAGAATGGGGAGCAGAGTAAAGCTAGTACAACCACGACCCCCAAACCCAATCCTCCTGATCACTGAGGCACTTAGCGACGGATTAATAAATCTCCAGAGAGCAACCCTTTCAGAGATCAAGAGGAGCACAGAACCAGCAACTAGATCCAAGACAACCCTTAAAGGGATGCAACAGATGCTAGAAGAAGCGCGATAGTCGGCAATCAGTGTTCATAATAACACATATCACTTGAGTGTCTCATTGAACAAACATCAAGCGATACTGGAAGCAACGGAGAAAGCCATCAAAGAGATCAACACAGTTCTAGTAAACCAAGGGCAATCAATCAAAGAAATCAATAATACACTGATAGGCCAAGACCAGAAGATAGGGGACATGGGAGAAACGATCATAGCCATAGAACAACAATCGACAGATATGGCCAACGCTCTTGATAACCTAGCCAAGGGAACACAAAAGGAAGAGAAACCCTATAAAGAAGGGTACCCACAACTTGGAAACCCCAAAGGGGAAACGTTCACCACTGAAGGACTGTTTGCCAGGAGATCCTTTAACAGGGAATCCACAGCACACCCCAAAGGAGACCCAGGAGGTAGTGAACCAGATGATAGTGATGACGAAAAAGGTGACAAGGGTGACAAAGGAAAAGACAATAAGAAAGGAAGAGACAACAAAAAACAGGTGATCAGGGACACCACAATGAACCAAACCACAGTGGCGGGAACAGCGATCCCAAAAGCAGCATGTACCAAAAGACCCAAAGCCTTTAACAGAAAGAAAGGAAAGGAAGCAGAGACCTTCATAACAAAAATGGAACTCTACTTCAATGACTACAAAGAAGGAACTTTTGGGGACCAGTGCAAAATAAATCAAACCTCCTAAATATGGCCTCTGGACCCGCAGGCAACTGGGCGCAATCACTCATCAAGAGTGTAGTGGACCAGGAAGACCACAAATTCCTCTGAAGCTGGGAGACCTTCAAAAAGGCTTTCCTTGTCAGCTTTGGAGACCCAGTCAAGAAAGAAAAGGCCATCCAAGAGCTGGGAAGGCCTACACAGGTTAGAAGCGTACAGGATTACGCTACCCAATTTAGGAACCTAGCCCAGGAAGTCGAATGGAACCACGAAGCCCTTATTGATAAATTCAAAGAGGGACTTAAGTCCAACGTCTGACAAGAGATACTCAAGATGGAACTATATGGAGCGCTCAAAGACTTCTCTCTCAAGCAATGGATGGCGGCCGCCTGCCAAACTGACGACATCCTGTTTGCCTCCAAACAACTAAGCACCAAAGCGGGATCAGTTGTCACCGGCAATCAACCTGCTCCAAATCCAGTAGCAGGGAAAACAGACCGAGCCCCTCCCCAAAAAGGGACCCAAATTGATAAGATCTCCAACACAGAAAAACAATGTCAACAAAAGGAAGGGTTATGTATCAAATGTGCCAAACCTGGACACGTGATAAGGGATTGTTGAGGAGTCTGGACTAACACAACAAAGGGAAAAACCTACGGAAAAGCAGGGAAGGAAGCCAAAGAGGGACAGGGACAAGAATCCGAGTCGGAAGACTAGAAAGGGACATCAGCACCATGTCTCATGCCCCTGAAGACACCGACCCAACTCATGTATTCTACCTAAAGAAATCCAGTGGGGAATCAATCATCTATGTGTTGGTGGAAGGAATCATGGAACCCGCAAAAACTCTCATCGACTCCGGATCCTCAAGGAACTTTGTTGACACAGGATACGTCGAAGAGAACCAGATAGAGACTGTACCACTTACACACAGCAGAGCAGTCATAGCAATTGATGGAAAGGAGATCGAAGAAAGAATCTCCCAAAAGGTGATCCTGGAGATCGAAATAGAAGGAAAGAAGTGGGAATGCACCTTCTACATGATGCCACTAGGGGGAGTTGAGATCATTTTAGGAAAGGATTGGCTGGAAGAGGCAGATCCAGTAATAGGATGGAGAGACCTCTCTATCAAATATCAAGATGAAATCACAGGGAAACTAGCAACGGAAGAAGCAATGGAACCGGATATCCCAGAAGAATTCCGGGAATATAAAGACCTCTTTCAAGAGGAAGGGTTTAGCAAGATGTCAGAACATGAAGTATACGACTGTACCATCAATTTCATCGAGGGAGCTGAACTCCCTCAGCTGGCAAAAGCCTACCCAATGTCCCCGGCAGAATCTCAAGCACTTAAGGAATATTTGGATAAGTAACTAAAAGATGGGAAAACTAGACCCAGCTCCTCTCCCATCACCTCACCTTGCTTCTATGTAAACAAGGCTGACGGAGGACTCAGACTGGTCGTGGACTACCGGAAATTGAATGCAATAACCAAGCCAGACCAGTTCCCCATGCCAATCCAAGCCAATCTCGTCGAAAAGTTGAAAGATGCCAAAATCTTCACCAAGATGGATATCCATTGGGGATTTAATAACATCCACATCAAAGAAGGAGATGAATGGAAGACAGCCTTCTGGACTAAAGAAGGATTATTTGAGTACCTAGTAATGCCCTTTGGAGTAAAGAACGGACTGGCAACCTTCCAACAGTTCATGAATGAAATCTTCCACAACATTATAGATGATTACACGGTAATCTACATGTATGACATCCTAGTATACTCCCATACACCAGAGGGGCACACAAGGCATGTTAAAGAAGTCCTGAACTGACTCCACAAACATCATCTATTCCTGAAGCCCCACAAGTGTAAATTCTACACTACCCACACTAGCTTCATAGGTATTGTCATTACCCCAGAAGGAATATCCATGGAAAAAGAAAAGGTAAAAGCGGTAGAAGAATGGAAGGCACCAACCACGGTCAAACAAGTACAGGCCTTCCTTGGCTTTGCCAACTTCTATCAAAGATTTGTCAAGAACTTTAGCAAAAGTGCTAAACCACTAACAAACCTAACCAGGAAAGAGACACCTTGGTCCTGGGGCCAGGAAGAAGCTGATGCCTTTGCATTAATCAAGGAGGAAATTTGCAAAGAACCAGTGCTGATACACCCTGACCCCAAGAAACCCTATTATATGGAAACAGATGCTTCAGGAATGGCCCTAGGAGCAGTACTCAACCAGAAGGGGAACAATGGAAGGTCACATCCTATAGCCTTCCTCTTGGAAAGTTTTACCCCTCCACAACGCAACAACGACACACACGACAAGGAACTACTCACAATTTTCAGGGGGCTCAAGCATTGGAGACTATTCCTGGAAGGAACCAAAATTCCGGTAACAGTATACACCGACCACCAGAACCTACAATTCTGGAACAAGAACCAAGTCTGGAATAGAAGGCACGCTAGATGGCACACCATCCTAGCCTCCTTCAACTTCACGATCGAATACAGACCAGGTAAGATGTCCAACAAGCCCGACGCATTATCGAGAAGACACAACCATAGCAACAAAGCCATCCCACCACAAATCATGATTCCGGAAGAGAAGTTTGTCGGGTTCATGGCCGGAATGACCTCTAACCTTCTAGACAAGATTCGAGAAGCACAGGGAGAAGATGAAACTCTAACGACCCTGAGATCCAGCACAGAAGGAAAAGAATCCCTGCCCCCATCAGTAAGGAAACAGTTCAATAGCTACCAAATTGAGGAAGGGGTACTCTGATACAACAGGTGGATATCTGTCCCAGAGGACAAAGACATCCGCAAGAGACTACTAAAGATCTATCATGTTATGACCCGCTAGTTCTCTGATCTAGTGGCTAATGGTGGCTCTCGGTACTATTTGCTGTCGGTGAGTCTGTTGGTATTTATTCTGTATTTATTGTGTCTAAAGTGCTATATACTAGTTGGTCTTGGTGTGGTGGACAAGATAAGGCTAACTGAGGCACTCAGTTTGCCTTACTCCTTATTATATACCCGGCAACTGTGGTGAGTCAACCCCATCTTGGTCTGTTTCTCTCCGCTAGTTGCTGATCAGTTCTTGTAGAGATAGATGACGTGGCCATGGAGTTGGAGGAGGCTGCCTATCAGGCGGCCCTAGCCAAGTTCTTTGAGGAGGGCAGGGCGCCCTCCACTATTCCGGTGTCTCCTCCCTTGCCGAATTACCCGGAGGACCTTGGGGAGGAGGCCCCTTGGTTATGGAGGAAGGAAAAGGGGGTTGTGAGGGAGAAAGGGAAGGGTTCGCACCCGAAGCCTTACAGTCAGGTCTCTAAATGTAACAAGAAGTGAAAGAATCATATTTGGTTCTTGTTTTCATTTATACAATGTCTCGTGTGGGGTCTATGTGGGGCTCCTTCAGTTAGTTTGTGCCCCTGGTACCTCCATAAGGGGTGGCATGTCCAGGAACTCATTCAGAGCTTCCTCTATCTCTTTTCTGGTCTTTGTTTCTTTGTCTGCTTCCCATTCTTCCCAATCCACCAAGGTAGAGGGGGCTTCTGCTGCCTTGGTCGGGGCTGGGTCGCCCGTCAAAGTAGTGATGTAACGCCGGAACTTCCTGTGTGTTCCGGCGCAAAATTGCACGGCAAATCCGAATCCGTTGAAAAAACTGCATATATGTGCAGAAAGCGCTCAGCAGCGCGAATACACGCATATATGCAGTTTTTCTAACGGATTCGGATTCGCCATGCAATTCCGGTGCGGGATCATGCGGGAATTCCGGCGTGACATCTCTACGTCAAAGAGAGGGAGGACATACTCCGCTTGATCAACCCGTTGTCGGACTTACCTTTTCGGAGGTCCAGTCAGGCCGTGAAGTCCGTTAGGAGGGCGCCCTTGTTTGCCACCAGTTTGTACATCTCCTTGTCCGTCACTGTTTCTAGTTGCCCCCAATAACTGCTGGGCGGCATTCAGAAGAATTTTAGGGTCTCCCAATAGACCCTATTCTGAACCTCCTCTTCAGCCACCCAGTCCAAGGTCCTATTTGGGACTGGGGGCCCTTCTTCTACTTGTTTCCATCTAGCCGCTTTGACGATGGCGTCCACGCTGGCTCCTACCTGGCTGTCAATCATGTACATTTGTGTGCGCCTGAGGGCGCTCCTTGTTTTCGGTGGCTTCGGATGGCACCATTTGAGCAGCCCCCTTTTGGGGTCTAGGTATGTTCATTTGGCCACCCAGTTCTTCTCGTGGCGTTCCTTCTTGGGGATGTGGTCCAGGTGTACTCCTGGCATCAGTCTTCTAGCATACCTTCGTGTGTCTTCCAGGTTGTAGTGGGTGGTTTCTACCTTCAGTTGGACTGGTGGTAGGATGATCAGTGCGCCCTGAGGAACCACCCTGGGCTGCCCCGGGAAGTAGTATCGGTTAGCGGGCATCGTGGTTTGTTGTTGTGTGTCTATGATGGGAGTGGGTAGCCTGTCGACTTGGATTTTGTAGGCTGCTTTAGGGTCTTTTTATACTCGTCTCCTCCATTTCTTACTAATCCTTGTGCCATTCTTTGAGTCATTTCTGGGTGACTCCTCCTGTCCTGGCATTGGTGCGTTGGGCTCTCTGCTGCGCAAGTCCTCCAGCAAGTGATTCATACTGGTGAATTCCTTGGCCCATTCTTCTGTATCTTCAATTGGGTCCTATCCCTCCCATCTTATTTGGTAAAAGAGTTTTCCCTTTTTCCAATTCCATGACACAATGTGGTCTATCTGCCATTCTTCTTCCCTGTCCTTTGTTTTGATTGGCGGTGGACGGGTCTGTTGTCTATGGAAGGTCTTGTCTTCCTTGTATTTAGACAGGAGACTGATATGGAAGACGTTGTGAACCTTCATCGTACCAGGCAGTTTCAGCCGGTAGGCGTGGGAGGATATCTCCTTGATAATTTTGAAGGGCCCACCTTTTCTGTTATCCAGCTTCTTGGATGGTCGCTGTGTTGCTATATTCGTAAGTAGGAGCCAGACCTGGTCCCCTACTTTGAATTCCTTTCCTGATGGTTCTTTTGTCCTGTGGAGGTTCATGGCCGACGTAGCCTCCTTCCAGATTTCCCTCATTTTCTTTGCTATAGATTCAGCAGCTGGTACCGTTTGTTCCTTGTTTTCTTCTTCTCGTGGCACTAACCATTCCGGGTTTTCTCCATATATTGCTTCGAAGGTGAATATACCGGTCGCGGAGTTTTTATGCTGGTTGTGGCAGAACTCTGCTATGGGTAGCCACCTAGCCCAGTCGTCCTGCCAGTAGTTGCAGAAAGCCCTTAAGAAGCCCTCCACCCACTGATTTGTTTGCTCTGCCAGCCCGTCAGTTTGAGGGTGGTAGGCGGTAGAAAATTGGGGTTGGATCTGCAGTTTCTGGTATAGGGCCCTTAGGAATTGGCTGTTAAAGGTCGGTCCCCGGTCCAAAATCATCCTTGCTGGGGTTCCGTGGAGCTTCCATACCTCCTTGATGAAAATGTCTGCCAGTTCTTTGGTGTTAGTGGACTCCAGGCAGGGGATGAAATGCGCTTGTCTGGAGTATTGGTCCACTACCATAAGGATACTGTCATACCCGTTGGATACTGGTAACTTGACAATGAAGTCGTAAGCGATGTCTTTCCAAGGTCTTGCCGGAATTGGTAAATGCTTAGTCTCGCTTGGTTGTTTGTGTCCTTTTATCTGTCCACAGATTTCGCAGGACCCTACATATTCCTTCACCTGGGGTATCATCCCAGGCCAGAAGTATCCTTTGGAGAGGAGTTCTGCTGTCCTTTGCTCTCCTTGATGCCCTGCGATGGGGTGGTTGTGGTAGAGTTTTAGCAATCTTTCGTGAATGTCCAGGTCCTCTGGGACATATACTCGTCCATCGTATTGGAGTACCCCTTCTTCAATTTGATACCTATCAAACTGTTTCCTTACCGAAGGTGGTAACGTTTCCTTCCCTTCTGCGCTGGCTATTAGGGTCGTTATTGATTCATCTTCTCCCTGTGCTTCTTGGATATCATCCAGGAGATCAGAGATAACTTCTGCCTTGAACCCCACGAATTTTTCTCCCGGGATCATAATTTGCAGGGAAATGGCTTCATCACTGTGGTCGTGCCTTCTCAACAGTGCATCTGGCTTATTAGACATTTTGCCCAGTCTGTACTCGATATTGAAGTTGAAGGAGGCTAAGATGGTATGCCATCTGGCGTGTCTCCTGTTCCAGACCTGGGCTTTGTTCCAAAACTGGAGGTTTTGGTGGTCCGTGTAGATCATGACCGGAGTCTCAGTTCCTTCCAGGAATAACCTCCAGTGCTCCAGTCCCCTGATGATCGCCAGTAGCTCCTTATCGTGTGTGTCGTAATTCTTTTGGGGGGGTGTGAAGCTTTCCGAAAGGAAAGCTATAGGGTGCAGTCTGCTGTCTTCCCCCTTCTGGTTTAATACAGCTCCTAGGGCTACTCCTGATGCATTGGTTTCCATGTAGTAGGGCTTGTTTGGGTTGGGGTGTATCAACACTGGCTCCTTGCAGATCTCCCTTTTTATTGCTGTGAAGGCTTCAGCCTCTTCTTGGCCCCAGGTCCAAGGGGTCTCTTTCCGTGTTAGGTTTGTTAGTGGTTTGGCAATTTTGCTGAAGTCTTTGACAAATCTTCAGTAGAAGTTGGCAAAGCCAAGGAAGGCCTGCATCTGTTTGATGGTGGTGGGTTCCTTCCATTCTTCTACTGCTTTCACCTTTTCCTTTTCCATGGATATCCCCTCTGGGGTGATAACTATTCCTATGAAGCCAGTATGAGTCGTGTAGAATTTACACTTGTGTGGTTTCAGGAACAGGTGGTGCTTCCTGAGCCGGTTTAGGACTTCTTTTACGTGCTTGGTGTGGTCCTCCGCCATATGGGAGAAGATAAGGATGTCATCCATGTAGACTACTACATAGTCATCGATGATATCATGGAAGATTTCATTCATGAAGCAGTGGAAGGTTGCTGGCCTGTTCTTTACCCCGAAGGGCATTACTAGGTAGTCAAACAGCCCTTCCTTTGTTCAGAAAGATGTCTTCCATTTGTCCCCTTCTTTGATGCAGATGTTATTGAAACCCCAGCGGATATCCATTTTGCTGAAGATCTTGGTGTCTTTCAGCTTTTCCACCAGGTTGGCTTGAATTGGCATAGGGAATTGATCTGGTTTAGTGATTGCATTTAGTTTCCGGTAGTCCACTACTAGTCTAAGCCCTCCATCGGCCTTGTTCACATAGAAGCAAGGTGATGCGATTGGGGATGTGCTCGGCCTGATTTTCCCATCTTTTAGTTCTTTGTCAAGGTATTCTTTGAGCACTCGGGATTCTGCCAGGGACATCAGGTATGTCTTTGCCAGCCGATGGAGCTCGGCTCCCTCAGTGAAATTTATCGTGCAGTCGTATACCCTATGTTCCAGCATTTCGCTGAATCCTTCTTCTTGAAAGAGGTCCCTATATTCTGGGAACTCTTCTGGGATTTCCGGTTCTTCCATTTTTTCGGTTGCTGTTCTGCCCTTGATCTTGTCCTGGTACGTAATTGAGAGGTCTCTCCACCCAATGATGGGATCTGCCTCTTTGAGCCAATCCTTTCCTAGGATGATTTCAACCGCACCTAGGGGCATTCTGTAGCACGGGCAGAGACATTTCCTTCCTTCTACTTTGATTTCTTTTCCATCGATCACTATGACTGCCTTACTGTGTTTTAGTGGTACCATTTCTATTTGGTTCTCCTCAATGTATCTTGTGTCGACAAAGTTTCTTGAGGATCCAGAGTCGATCAGGGTTTTCGCAGGTTCCATTATCCCTTCCACTGATGCATAGATGATTGATTCATTGCTTGATTTCCTTAAGTAGAATACATGCGTCAGGTTGGTGTCTTCAGGGGTGTGAGACATGGTGCTGATGTCCCTCCCTAGTTTTCCAATTTGGATTCCTGTCCCTGTCCCTCTTGCAGTTCCTTTCCTGCTTTTCTGTAAGTTCTATCCTTTGTTGTGTTGACCCAGCTCCCTCATCAGTCCTTAATGATGTGTCCCAGTTTGGCGCATTTTAAACACAGTCCTTCCTTTTGCCGACGTTGCTTTTCCGCATCGGAAACCTTTTCCGTGGGCATGTTCTTCTGAGTTGGGGTACGCTCCGCCTTCCCTGTTACTCGGGTCGGGGCAGACGGCTTACTTGTGGCGACTGATCCTGTTTTGGCCACTAGTCGTTTCGTGGAGAACAGGATATCGTCAGTCCTGATGGCAATGGCTATCCATTGCTCAAGAGAGGAATTCTCTAGTACTCTGTATAGTTCCAGCTTGAGTAGTTCTTGCCTTATGTCAGGTTTCAGCCCTCCCTTAAATCTATCGATCAGGGCCTCACGGTTCCACTCCACTTCTTGTGCGAGGTTCCTGAATTGCATGGCGTAAGCTTGCACGCTCTTCTCTTGCGTTGGTTTCCCTAGATCACAAATGGCTTTTTCTTTCTTGACAGGATCTCTGAAGTTCAGGAGAAATGCCTTCTTAAATGTCTCCCAATCTTGGAGGGATTTGTGGTCTTCCTGGTCTGCTACACTCTTGATGAGTGACTGTGCCCAGTCACCTGCACTTCCTGAGGCCATGTTTAGGAGGGTATGATTTATTTTGCACTGGTCCCCAAAGGTTCCTTCTTTGTAATCATTGAAGTAGATCTCCATCTTGGTTATGAAGGTCTCTGCTTCCTTTCCTTTCTTCCCGTTGTAGGCCTTGGGTCTTTTGGTGCGCGCTTCTTTTGGGATCACTGCTCCTGCTGCCGTGGTTTGGTTCATTGTGGTATCCTTGCCTTTTGACTTCTGGTCTTCTTTCCTATCTTTCTTGCTGTTGCCCCTTTCTCCCTCGTCGCTCTCATCCCCACTATCATCAGAACCTCCGTCATCTGGGGGTCCCTTTGGGTGAGCTGTGGATTCCCTTACGAAGGGTTTTTCAGCAAACAGATCATTTGTAAAGAGGGTGTCCCCCTCCATGTGTTCAGGCAGGGGTGCCCGATCTCAGTGTGGGGTGTCTCCTCTCTGCATCCCCTTGGTCAGGGTATCCATGCCGTTTGCCAGGTCTGTGGTCTGTTGTTCTATAGCGACAATTGTTTCTCCCATATTTGTTGTATCTTGACTCAGGGTCGCTAGGTCTTGATTGGCTTTTTTAATTGCTTGTCCCTGGGTGGTGAGAACTGTGTTGATTTCCTTTATGGTTTCCCCCATTGCTTTGAGCATTGTCTGGTGTTTGCTTTGGGCTACGCTCAAGTGGTATGTGTTGTTATGAGCCCCGACTGCTGATATCTGGACCTCATTCAGTGTCTGCTGTAGACCCTGGAGGGCTGTTTCAGACCTGAGTGATGGCTCTGCATTCCTCTTAATTTTGGACAGTGTTGCTCTCTGAAGGGCTATTAATCCTTCCCTGAGTGCTTCAGTAATTAGGAGGATTGGGTTAGGCACTCGTGGTTGCACTAGATTTACTCCACTCCCTGTCCTGGGGGCTCCTATAGGTGTAGGGGGTCCAGTGTTCATCTGTTTAGTGTAGTCAGTCATTGTCTGGGTTAGGTCTTGGATGTCTTGGATAGACATTTCCATTGGGCCTAGTGTGTCTTCCCCAGAAGCTGATTCGCCAGCCACTGGTGGCAGGGGTACTTGTATGAAGGATGCCAGGTGTTGGGGGGTTGGTTGCGCGAGTGGTATCTCCGGCATAGTGCCTGGCATGGCTAGGTGGGTGGTGTCCAGGGCTGAGGGGTCTGTTTCTGGTGGCGGGGGTTGCTCTTGTGCTGCCCTAGATGCTGCATGGCTTACTGCTCAGGTCAGGTAGCATTCTCCTGTTGTCTGCTGTGACATAGTTTCCAGTTGTGTCTATGGATCACAGAGTCTGTTCTGTGTTGAGCCATGGGTTAGAGTGAAGTTAGCCTTATAATGTTATGACCTGCTAGTTCTCTGATCTAGTGGCTAACGGTGGCTCTCGGTACTATTTGCTGTTGGTGAGTCTGTTGGTATTTATTCTGTATTTATTGTGTCTAAAGTGCTATATACTAGTCAGTCTTGGTGTGGTGGACAAGATAAGGCTAACTGAGGCACTCAGTTCGCCTTACTGCTTATTATATACCCGGTGACTTCAGTGAGTCAACCCCGTCTGCAGTCCGAAGTAACAACAAGGTCATGTGTAGCGTCAATGGCCTATCAGGCATCATCAAGACGGTCATGTGTGAATGTTTACTAGTCACGTGTACTCACTACTCGGGTTATTTGCGGCTCCGAATCTTATAAGAGCCGTGCTAGATCCTAGGGTCATGTGACATGTGCTTAGTCAGGTTGGGAGTTGGGTGTGCATTACAAGAGAGAGATATTGCAGGCCTGACTTGTGTAAGCGGGTTTAACCACCGTAAGCGCCGAAGTCATGTGATGCATAAAGTGCTTCAAATGACTTCAGAGAAAAATGAGACTGGGTGCTAGAGCTTGCGGAGTCACCCAGCCTAATCTGGGCCATAGTGCAAGCACCAAGAAACCGACAGTTAAGCCTGACCCCACATGACTCCAAGCCTTCGCGTCTCATCCACATCCAACACTCGCACTTTCCTCGTCCTCCCTCTTTTTCTCTGCCCTCCCACCCCCATTTTCATGGCACATGGCACGCTATCACCCGCCCCCCCGCAAGTGTGACATCTGCATGCAACGCAGCCCCACCAGTCATTGCGACGGAGACTGGCCGTGTAATTACTGCTGCAAATACGTAATCAAGTGCATGTTCGACAGCAACTATGGCCCCCCCGTCATACCAGCCACCCCTCCACCTGAGGACGAGGACAAAGATGAGGAGGAAGCCCCTCCCCCGCGTCGACCCGCCAACCTTTGCCTGCGCCCACAGAGGCCCGTCTCCCCTGACGATGAACGCCTGAGCCACCCTAACCACCAAGCATCCCGCGATTATGATGGCCACAGAGGCCGCGACGACTACCACAACCACAACCGGCGAGAGCACAACCGCAGCCCCGAAGCCGATCGATCCAGGCGTTCAGACCGGAGTTGCAGCCCAGCCCGCAACCGACACGACCGCAGAGAGTGCTCCCCTTCGATCATCATCGCAGCTCTCACGGTTATCACTGCTCGAGCAGCACCGGCTACTCCTCACAACATTATTACCGCCGCTCACGCACACCCGAGTATAGACCCAGCTACAGGCGCTCACCCAGCCCTCGCAGGCGTTCCCCAGAATGCAGGCACTCGCGCTCCCCCCGCCGCGACTGCAGGCGTTCGCGCTCCCCTACACCATCGGGCAAGTCCCGTGCGTCCTACTCGGGCGACACCAGCCATTCCCACCATCGTTCCGACAATGTTTATGGAGATAAGCGCGCATCCTTATCCCTGCCTCCAAATCCCGCACCTTTCCCCGCCTTGTGTCGGGCTCCTGCGCCTTTGGTGCCTTCCCTCCTGCCCACGTGTGGCCATCCCTCATCCTCCCCATCCTTTACGTAACCTGCCCATGCGTGGCCCCTCCCCAATTGTTCCTGCCCACGCGTGGCCCTTTCTCATTCGCCCCTGCACGCATGTGGCTACTCTCCCTCAATGCACACACCACACCCCACTTGTTATGATCCGCTAGTTCTCTGATCTAGTGGCTAACGGTGGCTTGCTGTTTGGTTTACTGTCTATGGTGTTTCTGTATTTATTGCGTATTTATTTGGTGTGTCTACTATATACTAGTCGGTCTCGGTGTGGTGGACAAGATAAGGCTAACTGAGGTCCTCAGTTCGCCTTATCCCTACATATATACCCTTGTGGGTGTGAGTCATTCTGATCCGCAGTCCGCAGTAACAACAAAGTCACGTGCGGCGTCGATGGCCTATTAGGTGTCACCAAGACGGTCACGTGTATTGGTTCATAAAACTTATATAAGTATAGTGCGGGTTATTTGTGGCTCCAAATCTTATAAGAGCCGCGCTTAATCCTAGGGTCATGTGACTTTGCTTAGTCAGGTTCGGTGTCGGGTGTGCATTACATGGGAGAGATGTTGCACACCTGACTTGCATAACCACTGTAAGCGCCGGGGTAACTTAACATGTAACTGCTTAGTCAGGTCGGGTGTGCATTACATGGGAGAGATGTTGCACACCCGACTTGCGTAACCACTGTAAGCGCCAAGGTAACATAACATGTAACGTGTGGTCATGTGACTTGTAAAGTCCTTTGATTGACTTCGGAGACAATGCTATAATTACGTAATAAAGTCGACTTAACCTTTTCTGCTAAGTCTGACTTATGACGTCATGTCACGCGGGTCATGACATCATTCCCCCCTTAGGGTCTCTGATGGGGGATTCCATAAGGGACATTCTAGGGTCTATGTTTCTATTTCTCAGGGAATACAAAAAAGGGGCTAGACCCCATGTATACCCATTCTACATTCTTGGCCACCCAAGCCTCCCCTTCCTCCCCTTCTATGTCCAACCAACATTTACTGATCGCCACCTGACTGTTTCCTAGGATCACTGTCGGGCGCACCTTCATTGCCTTCACGTGCTTGTAACGGCCCGTGAAGTCGGCCTCGTACTGGCTCAGGGCTTTGAGTGAGTACTTGCCGTTCGTATGGACCATGTTGTCCAAGATCCATATGTCCGCATCCTCGGAGGGGGCGGACATATTCCACATGTTGCACATCTGGCTGTGCGTACCTTTGGACCGGGCGTACGCTGTCTTCCCGGTCCCTGTCTCCCCTTCGATCACCAGGATGCGGTGGCGCATCCCCGGGGCCTTCAGGGGGACTTCCTGTTCGAACCACTGGTCCGCCTGTTCGATGTGGGCGGCAGGTTCCGGTCGTTCGAGCTCGATGGGGATGGCGGGCAAAAGGCCCGCGTTGGTCTTGTATGTGTGTTCGGCGTACGCTCGGACCAAATTCCAGGCTGTCGTCATCTGGAGGGGGTGGAGACGCTTGAAGCGCTGGTAGTACTCCTCCTTCGTCTTGGCTGAGACGATTTCCTCCCCGTCCTCTAGATCCACCTGGGTACTTGGGTGAGTGGTCAAGGAGCGGTGGTTGGTCGGTATTGGGCGTACCTGCATCCTGGACCTTTTACCGCCCTTCCCCTTTACCAGAATCTCCTCCAGGGCCTCCGTGGTGAGGTTTCCGGCCATGAGATCCTCGATCTCCTCCCCATTTGCCCTGACGTCCTTCCACAGATAGTGGAAGGCTGTACGGGCCGGACCCCCCCAGGGCCCTTTCTTAACTCCTTTGCGGTGATGTTCAGGTGGGACCCTTCGAAGTCCCAGAAACACGGGTTGCGGGTGTCCCACCCGTTCTTCCTCAAGACGCTGACGGTGAGGGCATGTACATGGAGGGGCCGCTCTGGGTCGAAGTTGGGCTCCTCCGGGTTGTGCCGTTCAACCACGGCCAGGGTCCGCCAATGGTTTGGCCGGTTCCTGCAGAAATGTTCAAAGCGGCTTACCAAGCCGCTGGGATCCTCCTCCCTGAGGGCGCTCCAAGTTAGGAGCACCGCTCTGCTCATCACCAGGAATCGTGACAAGGGACCGGCGGTTCCCTCGTCGGGCGTCGGCAAGGCGGACCCTCGAGCCGTTGGCGTAGGCCGCCCAGAACCAAGTTCTGGGCGTGGGGTTGCTGCCCAGTACATGGGCGATGGCGAGGCCGACCTCAGCGGTGTGGACCTGCCTCCCTCTGCTCGTCGCTCCATGCTCGGCCCAGCGCTGGCGGAGCTCGTTGTTGTCTGGGAGTGTTGCATTGCTAGTAGATGGGGTGGGGTGCATGTGAGTGGTAAGGAAGGAGTGGGTTGCTATTCCCCTCCTTATACAAATACGTTGGCTGTTTGTTTACTGGTCACGTGGTGTGGTTACTAGTCACGTGATGACGCATCTCCAAGGGGTGCCCCCTCTCCGACCCCTCCGGTATTACAAGATAGCGAGAGTCATGTGACTTCAGAGGATCACGTGACTGTTCTTGTTCTGATCACCTGACTTGTGAGAGGCACGTGACTGTTCTTGTTCTGATCACCTGACTTGTGAGGGGCACGTGATGTTGTTGTGTTTGTGCTCGTATATCGTCCCTGTTTCTTTTGGGTACTTATACCCAGTTGGGGGAGTCTCCTCTCCCTTGTCTCATCACTCCTTTACCATGCGTGTTATCACCCTTAACTACGACCCTCTTGATTGTACTTGCTGGGCCTTGCCTGGGGATGAGTACTGTGCCTACTGTAGCGCAGTTTGCGATGCTGCCCTCGATGATTACAAGGGTAAGGTTGGTGACTGGGCCATGTTTTCCTTTACCAGTACGTCGGGTCTGTCTTCAAGGTTATTGTTTGCTAAACGATTTGGTAGAGCTCGATAGTGTGGCGATGGAGTTGGAGGAGGCTGCTCATCAGGCAGCCCTTTCCGAGTTTTTCGAGGAGGGACAGGCCCCTATGCCTCCTCCAGATGGCCCCACATATGGGTCACAGAATTTCCTGGGGGACATCGGGGATGAGGCCCCATGGTTGCGGAAGCGGAAGAATAAGGGAGTTGTGAAGGCTAAGGGTAAGGGTTCCCACCCTAAGCCCTACGACCAGGTTCCCAAATCACAGAGTTCCTTGGCTTTTTCAAAATGTAATAAGAAATAGAGTCCAAACAATTCTTATTTCATTTATTTGAATTTCAATCTGAGGATCAAGGGACATGTATGATCTGGAGGTCTGATCCTGGCCCTTACTGTGCTGCTTCCAGGGGAGGCATGTCCAGGAACTCAGTCAGGGCTTGCTCGATCCGGTTTTTGAGGTCTTCCTCTTTGTCCCACTCCTCCCAATTCACGGTGTCGGTGTTGGGTTCTGCCTCGTTTGTTGGGGGCTGCCCTTCCAGGGACAGGGACAACATGCTCCGCTCAATGGACCCGTCGTCCGACTTACCTTTGCGGAGGTCGAGCCAGGACTGGAAGTCCTGTAGGGTGGCCCCTTTGTTGGCCACCATCTCATACATTTCCTCATCCGTCACCGTGTCTAGCCGCCCCCAGTAACAACTGGGCAGCATCGAGCAGAATTTTAGGGTCTCCTCATGGACCCTATTCCGAACCTCCTCTTCGGCCTCCCAATCCAACACCACCCTCTCTCTCCCTCGCGGGATGCCCTGTACTCACCTCCTCTGCTTGGCGACTTTGGCGACTGCATCCACGTTGGAACCTACCAGGTTGTCGATCACGTACATTGGTGTGTGCCTCAGGGTGGCTTGTGTCCTGGGTGCCCCCAAGTGGCACCACTCGAGTATACCCTTTTTGGGGTCTAGATACACCTTTTCGGCTACCCAGTTCTTCTCGTCTTGTTCCCTCCTAGGGATCCACCCAAGTTTTACTCCGGGCATTAGTCTCCTGGCGTACCTACGTGCTTCTTCTATGTTGTCGTATATGGTTGGTTCCTCCCGCAGGAGGTGGGAGAGGGTGATTGGTGGCCCTTGGAGGACTGGTGCACCCTGGATGATTGCCCTCGATAGCATCGTTGGGAAGTGATAGCGGTTTGCGGGCATTGTTTGTATGTGTGTGTGTGTGTATTGCGATAGGAGTGAGCAGCCGGTCGACTTGGATTTTGTAGGTTGCTCCAAGGTCCTTTTATACCCGTCTGCCACGCCGTTTGGTCTTCTTTGCTTTGCTGGTCGAGTCATCTCTGGGTGACTCCTCCTGCCCTGGCATTGGTGCGTCGGGCTCCCTGCTGCGCAAGTCCTCTAGCAAGTCATTCATGGCAGCAAATTTCTCGGCCCGCTCCTCCGTGTCCTCAATTGGGCTGTAACCTTCCCATCTTATTTGATAGAATAGTCTTCCCTTTTTCCATTTCCAGGAGACGATATGACTAATCTGCCATTCCTCTTCTCCTTTTTTTGTCTTGATTGGCGGTGGTCGGATTTGCTGACTATGAAATGTTTCGTCTTCCTTGTACTTGGTCAGCAGGCTGACGTGAAAGACGTTATGTACCCGCATTGTATCGGGTAGTTTGAGTTGGTAGGCGTGGGAGGATATCTTCTCTATGATATCAAAGGGTCCTGCCCTCTTATCGTCCAGCTTCTTGGACGGCCGTTGTGTGGTGATGTTGGATAGCAGGAGCCACACTCGGTCTCCTACTTTGAACTCCTTTCCGGGTGATTCCTTTGTCCTATGGAGGTTCATGGCTGCTGAGACCTCGTCCCAGACCTTTCTCATTTTCTTGGTTATGGCCTCCGTGGCCGGTACGGACCTGTCTCCAGTGTCCTCCTCGCGAGGTGCCAACCACTGCGGGTTCTCTCTGTACACCACCTCAAAGGCGGACACGCCTGTCGCGGAGTTCTTGTGTTGATTGTGACAGAATTCAGCTATGGGTAACCATTTGGACCAATCATTTTGCTGGTAGTTACAGAACGTTCTTAAGAAGCCTTCCACCCACTGGTTTGTTCGTTCCGCCAGCCCGTCGGTTTGGGGGTGGTAAGCGGTGGAGAACTGGGGTTGGATCTGTAACTTCTGATATAGTGCTCTTAGGAATTGGCTGTTGAATGTTGCCCCTCTATCAGATACCGTTCTTGCAGGCGTTCCGTGTAGTTTCCACACTTCTCTAATAAATATGTCAGCCAGTTCTTCGGCATTAGTAGATTCAAGGCAGGGTATGAAGTGCGCCTGTCTTGAGTACCGGTCTATCACTGTCAAGATACTGTCGTACCCGTTTGACACGGGTAATTTGACGATGAAGTTGTATGCGATGTCCTTCCATGGTTTGACGGGGTTTGGTAGCGGTTTGGCTTCGCTCGATTGTTTGTGGCCTTTAACCCTACTGCAAACCCTGCAGGAACCAATGTACCCCTTCACCTGGGTGATCATCCCAGGCCAGTAGTATCCTTCGGACAGTAGCTCCGCGGTCCTCTGTTCACCTTGGTGCCCCACCACGGGGTGATCGTGGTATAGTTTCGGTAACCGCTCACGGATGTCTTTATCTTCCGGGATGTACACTCGCCCGTCGTATTGGAGGATTCCTTCTTCAATTTGGCACCTATCGAATTGCCTCCTCATGGACGGCGGCAGGGATTCTTTCCCTTCTGTACTGGATATTAGGGTCGTTAGGGATTTGTCTTCCCCTTGGGCCTCCCGGATCTTGTCAATAAGGTTCTCTGTAACCTCTACCCTGAATCCTATGAATTTCTCTTCTGAGATCATGACTTGCAGGGGTATTTCCCCATCGCTATGGTCATGTCTTCTTGACAGTGCGTCAGGCTTGTTTGACATCTTACCTGGCCTGTACTCAATGGTGAAATTGAATGAAGCCAGGATTGTGTGCCATCTTGCATGCCTTCTGTTCCAGACCTGGGCTTGGTTCCAGAATTGGAGGTTCCGGTGGTTGGTGTACACCGTTACCGGGATTTCGGTTCCTTCTAGGAACAGTCTCCAATGCTCGAGTC
>WSLM01000172.1:0-26089 GCA_019677335.1 Ceratobasidium sp. UAMH 11750 | reverse complement strand
CACGCGTTTTTTGGACGCAGTCGGGTCGCCAGCAGGCTGAGTCGTCGTCGAAGTTGGCGCAGCCTTGTTGGCGGTAGGGTTGCGGTTGTTGACTTCGGCCGAGGGCTTTGCGGTCGTGCTCTGGCGTGCAGCGAGGGACGTGGGAGGCGAGAGACGAACGCCATCGAGCCCAATGGTCGTGCGATCCGTTCGGACAAGTTTCGGTGCGGAAACATGCCCGGGTTGGCCAAACTCGCGGTGATCGTGCGCCTGGGGAGAGTGGCCATCAAGCCCGATGGTCGTATGGTCGGTTCGAACAAGCTTTGAAGGGGCACGTGCTGGCCCAGAGTCACGTGCTGGCCCAGAGTCGCGGTTGGGAGCGCCAAGGGTCGTGCGATCGGCTGGGACAAGTTTCGGGCCGATCCGGCGGCCCGACTCGTGGCTCTGGAGTTCCTTCAGTGCGCCGGAGCGTATCTAAGCATAAGAGTTAGCCATTGTATATACCATTTAATATTAAAAAGAATACACTTACGTTGGAGTTATGTTCTGGCTGTGGCGATGCGGCCTTGCTATTGTCGTCGGCGCCTGCGCCGTCACGCAAATCCTGGTATACCTCCCATAATTCGCCCACGTCTTGCAGGTCGGGGTTGCCGCGATAGTCGGTTTGATCGTCGAATTTCTCGATAGCCTGGTAGAGCCATTCGATGCGATCTTCGTCCGTGTGGAGGTTGTTAAAAGCACGATCTGGGGGACTCGTGAGTCAGCAAGCGCGAGGACAAGACAGTATTAGAGCACGTACCAATAAGGACTGCACCATCACCCTCCTTGCGATGTTTGGGCGCTGGAGACAGAGGCGCCGGCTGCGTTGCGTTGCCACGAGCTTTGGCAGCTGCCTTCTGTTTCTGGACTTGCTCGGCCTTCAGCACCTCTGGATCGGGAGGTGGGGCGGGTATTCCGACGCTCTGGGAGAACAGCCGAAAGTTCTCGTCACCCTCAACGCCTCGTGGAATATCAGCTCACGTCAATAACTCAAGAGAAAAAAAGGTACTAACAGTATTCCTCGAATCGTTTGGTTGCGCGCCGGGCGCGTGAGGAACGGGAGGGGGAACCAATGTAGTACATAGTCGAGATGGGGATGGGCTGAAGCAATGCGAGAACAAGAGACGAGAGCGGTTAACTTGGCGGGGAGTTGGAGTCTTGGAGGATATCCCACACCGGTATTTAGCCAGTGGCCGGGAGATTTTCGAACATGGTCGAAGCCGTGTGGAACGTCAAGAAGGTTCGCCAGTCGAGAGGCACAGATGATGGAAAAATTTGTGGGTTGAATGATATATGCAAAAGTGTTGACAACAGGTCGGCCCAGAGATCACAAAGAAGGCACTAGCAAGTGAGAGTCGAGGCCGGATGCAGAGATTATACCTGAATCGGCCAGATAAACCGGGCGCCGAACTGTGTGTGCGCATACAATCGGCGTTATTGGGCGCCGTGAAACGTTTTTCAGTGTCAACACGAGGCAGTGTCCTTCATTCGCGAGCGAACAAGCGAACTGGAGCGTGATGCCAACAATGCAACCAGTTAGTCAGTGTCTGATCATTGCGTACTCACCCGACCAAGTCCCCTTCAACGCTCTAGCTGCTTCCTCGCCTTCGGCTGCTCCCCTCCCCCTTCCCCCAAACGTTCCGTGACTTGCGCAGGATGCCGAAGGCTGAGCTGCCGTTCCAATGTCGTTTCTGCGAGAAACCCTGCAAGACGCCAGCGGGATTAGAGCGACACTTTGCAAGGAAACGAGAGTGTGGTGCCGCGCGGGCGAAAGAGCGGGAGCATCACGTGGAAAGGCAGCTCACCTCCGCACGACCTAGGACCGTCGCTGGTGATCGTACCTCCCATACAGCCTCGATCCCTACGGCGCCCTCTAATGCAGAGAATGCAGTGGAGCCGGGCAGTCAGTTAGGCGAGCAGCCAGAAAATGATGGACCCTTACCTCGTTGCACGCCGAGGGTAACCGTAGAGGACGTTGAGGATGCGGATGCGCAAGCCGGACCAGTAAGTACATTTGACATTGAACGCACGCACAGCTAATTGGCAGCATGTTGGCATTCAGAGTGGTCACCCGCGTAGCCCTAGCGTCATTCTTGAAGAAGTCCAGGATCAAGATATGGCACGCCCTCCTGTACGCTTGTTTAACCAGTTATTCAGCGAAAATTGTATGGATCACTTACTTGACTTTGCTGTAGCGTTGGGGCCCTCACCCGCGCGCCAAGCCAACTCGCCCCTCTCTCTTCCCCCGACCTCACCCCGATCCAACCGCTGGTGAACCACTACGCGTTTACCCTGCAGACCGACAAGTTCCTCCACTATATACATCATTATTAGCGGAACCAGACGTATTTAGGGAGGCTTACTGGCTTGATAATCTCCCCATCTGCCGAGATGACGAGGAGGAATATTTTCGTTTTGCTCATGTGCGTCGCTTGAGTTTGAACCACTTGATTATCTAACAAAATCCAACAAAATAATCTAGAACGGGGACTGGCACTGGAGGAACGTTAGCGAGCTTGACAAGGAGATATTGCACTTACCGCGCGGCCCTCGATGGTTCCGAGAAACAATGTTTGTCGAGGGGGATCAAGGCGTAGAGGTCCTCGATCTGTGGAGGCGGGATATCCGTGATATAGTCCGGTGGCTGTTGGGGAACCGGCGGTTCTTGCGGCACACGCGATACGCTCCTGAGCAACAATACGACTCTGCGACGATGGAAAACAGGGTCTATGGCGAAGGGTGGTCGGGAGACTGGTGGTGGCGGATGCAGGTGAGTAAACTCTCTACGGGCTGGATCGAGGTTGTGCTTACCGTAAACTAGAACATCCTCGGCCCCTATGCAACTGTCGCGCCCATCATTATTTCCACCGACAAAACAAAGATGACAGTGTTTAGCGGGAACCAAAAGGCTTGGCCCGTGTACATGTCACTAGCGAATATTAGCAGTGATATCCGTCGACGACCTAGTGAGCGCGCAACTGTATTAATAGGGTTCATACCCGTCAGCGAGCTCACCAATATATCCAACACGGAGGAGAGGAGCAGGCGCAGATGGCAGCTTTTCCATTCGTCCCTGGAATCGATCTTCGAGCCGCTCAAAGAGGTGTCGCGAACAGGCATGGAGGTGTTGTGCTCCGATGGGGGTGTGCGCCGAGTATATCCAATCCTCGCGGCATACATCGCCGACTTCCCAGAGCAGGCGACCATTGCGTGTGTCCAGGACAGCCGTTGTCCCATCTGCTGGGTGCCTGCAAAGGAGCGCGGGGATCTTTCGAAACGGTACCCAATGCGGGATCGACGCCGGACGCTGGACGCGTTAGATGACCACTGGAAGGGATACTCACGTACAATCGATACCCTCGGCATCCGTCCCACTCGACCCTTCTGGCGGGACTTGCCCCATGTCAACATCGCCGGTTGCTTGACACCCGACGTGCTCCATCAGCTGCATAAGGGCGTACTTGGGGACCACCTTGTCAACTGGTGCACGATACTTCTTGGACAGAACGAGATGAACCGCCGCACGAAAGGAATGCCGAGGTTTCAAGGGCTTCGACACTTTGCGCAGGGGACATCAGTCATTAGTCTATGGACGGGCAAAGAAGCGAAGGCGTTGGCTAGTACCTTCTTGTCCATCGTCGCCGGATACGAGGATCCCAAAGTTGTATATGCTGTTCGGTCGATCGTCGACTTCACATATCGAGCACAGTTGCCGGAAATCTCAGAGCGCGACATCCAGGCGATGGAGGAGGATCTCCGAATATTCGACAGGTGCAAAGGCGCCTTTGTTGATCCGGATGTTCGCGGCCTGCCTCGCCATCAAGACCACTTCAACAAGATTCCAAAGATCCACATGCCTACCCATTATCCCTTTCTCATTCGCGAACTTGGCGCCACCATTGGATACTCGACAGAAATCACCGAGCGCCTGCACATCGAGTGTGTTAAAGAGCCTTGGCGAGCTACGAACCACAACAATCCTATACCGCAGATGATTCAGTACTTGGAGAAGAAGGAGGCTTGGGCGTACCTCCGATCATACCTCCACGATACTGGTCTAGTAATCGACAAGAGGTTTGCGTCAGTCGACGACGACGACGACGACGACGACGAGCAGGGGCCAGAGGACATAGTCGAGGGCAGACGCAACGGTGACGATGGTGACCATAGGACGTGGCTGCCAACCCCATCAATCTCTATCGCTAAGCGCCCAGCACTCGGACGACAACGAGGGACGTACCTCATCAACACGCACAAAGCCAGCAACCTCATTCCCGCCACTGTCAAATATCTCCACCGTATCTCCCCACGAGCAAGCATCGCGCTCTTTGAAGACTCGTACTTCAAAGTTTGGAAGCGATGCAAGCTGCAGCACAAGCGGCTTCCATTCTATCCAGCTTTGGCTCCTCTCACTAATTCCGTCCGCGCATTTCCACCAACCACCGACGAGGAGGGTCGCCTGATCCGCCAGGGCTTTTTTGACGTTGTGTTATTCTCCCCAACTGCCAACAACGCCGTGGCCAATAGCGACGGCCTTCACCGTAAGTCGTTCCCCTCTTGTTTCTATTCCCAACTCGTATACAATGGCTGATTCCTCCCATCCTCAGGGCTTCAAGCTGGGCGTGTGCGTGCCATTTTCGAGCTCCCAAACCATCTCCAAACGCTGTGTCCTGAGAAATTAGTCTACATCGAACACTTTCAACCATTCTCTGCCCGCCCATCGCGAACAACGGACCTGCACACGACAAAACACGCGATTTCTGGTGGCCATCGCTGCACGTCGGTAATTCCACTCTCCCACATTCGTATGACCTGCCACCTGGCCCCGAAATACCATCTGTTCGACCGCGACCATCTCATTTCTGCTGCAACCGATCTTTTGGCTGTACATGACAGCTTTTATCTCAACAAGTACGCGTCATTCTGGCTTTTTCTTGTTCTGGAATACTGGGAGAGGCAGCGCCGGTTGAACGATCAAGCTTGGTATGGTATCCATGCAATCTGTTGTACATACGTCGCCGGCTAATCTCGAGTACACATTTTTTTGCAGACATCTCTCGCCCGTGCCAGCTTTCTATTTGTGCCAAATTGTCCCATTTTGTCTGCCAACGAGTGCAGCTTTACGACTCTTGACCCCCGAACCATTTTTCTTCCCTGCTCGATTTCTTATCTTCAGCTCCAGACAGAATCACCCCTTCCGGCTATCAATACTGTATTGCCTCTTGCCCTCGCTAGCCTCTCGCCCTTGCCAGACATGGATTTTGCGTCCTGTACCCTCGTGGACACAGCACAAATGCGACATGTGCCCTATCCTCCCTCCCACTCGATCCAGGCTTCGACATTGCGAGCCCATTCTGTTCGCGGCCGTCGCATGGCCACCACCACATCTTCCAGCTTAAATTTGCTGCTTAATCCGATGGACGGCGTGCCCCCCAGGCCAGTACCGGTCATTGGCCCATTGTCAATCGCCTCGTTATCCCACATGCCCCCTCCCCACCAGATTCCCGGTTGTGGCCTGTTCGTCGCCCCTGATAGCCACTCCGATGGCCTGTCCAACCCAAACCTGACCACGGAAAGTAGCCAGGTATACGTGCCAGGCATAGACAGCCAGCCAGGCGAGGATGCACGCAGTGACACCAAGGAGAGCCGGTCGCAATTGGGTACCCAGAACGAGAGGTACGTAATTTTATTGTACCGTACTTCAATGCTTACTGACTTGAACAGCCTCGGCATGGTTTTTGACGGGGAAATGCGCCGTCAACACATCGTTGAATCGGAACGCCGCCGCCGCAATGACATGCGAGAGTGCTTTGCTCGCCTCAAGGATGTATTGCCTGCCTCTGCGGAAAAATGTTCCAAGATTGGTTTACTCGAGCGTGGTATGTCCAATCTGATTCTTTGCATCCCTGTTATATGTGCCGCCCACCTTCGAAACAGAGCATGTGTTGTATTCTCATGACTCTCGCACCAGATAACGAACTGACAATTTCCTGTTCACCTAGCAACGAGTCATGTGCGCGACCTCCAGAATACTTTGCGGCAAGCGCAGGACAAGCTAATCGCATATGAGGTGGAGGTTACCCGCCTGCGACGCATGATCCTGCCTCGTCAGTTGCCATCTACTTAGCCGTTCATCGTGTCCCTCCCTCCCGTTTTTTGTTACGTATTTTCATTAGCTCTGTTTTGAACTATATGGCTTGCTGAATGTATATATACGCGTGTTTTATATTCAACCTATAACTTCAATCAGAAATTCTTGCGCATACATTGGTTATCCGAGCGATGTTTGTGCTCCATTGTCTATTGTCTATATATGCGCAAGGTTGATTGTGTATATAATTTGATATTACTATTCTGGGCACTTGATAGGTAGATAAATATTATATGTGCATGTCTTTGCCTTTTTCAATATCGGTTTCTCTACGCTCGGGTTACGTGGCGGTCGGCGTGCTTTGTTTTGGCCAATTTGCCGCCACCGTGACCAAATCGCAACCTGTCACGTGCTTGTGTCCACGTCGTCTCGTCGTTGGACACCTGCCGTTTTCCCTCGTCATCTGGTAGTTGCCGCGAGCGTGACCGATGCGGTCGACCATCATCGCGTGCACCGCCCGTCCATTGTGCCCCGGCACTCTGCCGGATTCCGGCCGCAGCGCCAAGAGGTGATCGGGGATCGACACGACCACTTGCGGCTACCGATTATTTCGACACTAGTCCACGGCAGCCGACAATCGTTGCGAGTCCGCACGAGACCGCCGACCCCCGCGTGTGGTTCCTCATCGGTGCGTCGCCCCCACGCGTCGTGGTTTGCGTGCTCACCGCCCCCCAGGCGCCGTCGCAGAGCAGATGAACAACTCGCGGCCTACGAACGCCACAACCTCCGTTCGATTGCTGGCCTTACCCAGATTGTTGCCTCCCACGTGTTCGCGAAAACTACTCGACGGCAAGTTGGCCCCTTTGTCCGTCATGCGCGCACTCATCTTTGTCCAGGCTGTCGGTATTTTCAACATGTTCTCAGCCTCCAGCGCGAACACGGCGATGTGTGGAGCGCCCTTGGTCACTCACGCATCGTCGTTTGCGTGTTCACCGGCCCCCAGGCGCTGTAGCGGAGTAGATGAACGACCTCGACCGTGCGCTTGCGGCCTATGAACACGCCATTCGCCACAACCCCCGTTCGATCGCTGGCATCACACGTGTTCGCGAAAACTACCCGATGGCAAGTCGCCCCCTTTGTTCATTACACGCGCGCTCATCTTTGTCTAGGCTGTTGAGCATTTCCAACGCGTGCTCAGCCTTCAGCTCGAAAACGGCGATGTGTGGAGCGCCCTTGGGCACTGCTTTCTCATGCAGGACAATCTCCAGAACGCCTATTCCACTTATCAGCAGGCCCTCTATTATCTTCCCAACCCCAAGGTGCGTACCAATTTCAAATCCAGCCATTCCATGGCTTACGCTCATTCAATACCTCCAGGACTCAAAACTTTGGCATGGCATCGGCATTCTTTATGACCATTATGGTTCCCTCGAACATGCCGAAGAAGCCTTTTCCAGCGTTCTCCACATGGACAAAGACTTTGACAAAGTCGACGAAACCTTTTTCCGTTTTTGCCAACCAGGGAACCGCCATCATGTTGATCACAAAGAGTCTCGAGTCGGGTACGTCTATTCTCGTCTCGGCACCGCATGATCTAATTCTCCTATAGATCCTAGCGATGCCCAGAGCTGGTATCTCCTTGGTCGCGCGTACATGGCGGGCCAAAAATATCAAAAGGCTTACGAGTCGTATCAACAGGCGGTGTACCGCGACGGTCGCAACCCGACATTTTGGTGCAGCATCGGCGTTCTCTATTACAACATTAATCAATTCCGCGACGCCCTCGATGCCTATTCGCGCGCTATCCGCATAAACCCGTACATCTCCGAAGTCTGGTTCGACCTCGGTTCGCTTTACAAGAGCTGCAACAACCAGATCTCGGATGTGATCGATGCGTATGCTCGTGCCGCGGAACTCAACCCGGGCAACCCGCACATTACCCAGCGCCTCAACTTGCTTCGGAACGTCCAGGCCAATGGCGGTACTCTGCCTGCCACGCCTGGCCCCAAGACATCCATCCGACGGCGTATGCTGGCAATGGCCCGTTCAACCCGATGCATGGAGGCAACTCGAACATTGGCCCGCCACCTCCGCTCACTGATGGTGCTGTTGGCGCCATTGGTGGCGCTCCTGGCCAGTCGTGTCCCCCTCGACCCGACTCACGCGGACCTGACGGTCTGCCAGGACCCGTTCGCGAGCTTCCCGCCCTCGCCATTAGCACGCCCAACGGTCATCCTGGGTCCCCTCCGTTCCGCGCACCTCTGCCAGTCCAACTCGACGAACGCTCTGGCCGTGGCTCGAGCAACCAGCTCGCACCGATGGACATGAATCGCGTTCCGCCTGCCCCATCGTCTCTGCTCCTCGTCCATTCTCAGTCACGCAGCCGGGCACTAATCAGATGCAATTGCCACGCCCCCCGACCGTTCTTTCATTGCCTGCCTCGCAGCGAGTGTGGCCGAGGTGAGTCCACCCAGTACCCGAGCATGTCACTCCCACTCACCTCTCCTCACCCTCAGCGCATGCTGGCTCTAGTTCATGGCCTGCCCGCTCGCGCTCGACTCGCCTGCCCTCGCGGCGAATGTCTCGTCCCAATCAGCCAATGCCCCCGACTATGATGACCGCCTGTTTCGCAACGAGGAGCTCCGTCTGCGCCGCGAGCGTGAGCACGTCGCCAAGCTGCGGGCAGACAACACCGAGGGGCTGAATCACCTCATCCAGCAGCAGACCGACCGCATCCACGGCAACCGACGATAGGGGACGAGCTCGCAGGTCGGTTGTCCCCTGAGGAGAGCGAATGACTCAAGTGCAATATCACGAGACGCGCCACCGAGGAGCAGCGCCAGTCGGAGCCCCGTGCCAAAGAGGAAGAGGCAGAGCACACCGCCGAGGCTCGTCGTCTCCAGGAGGAAGAAGAGGTGGCCAAGATGCGCGCTGCACAGGCCAAGGAGCTTGCCAAAGCCATCCGTCTCAAGTGCTCCGCGCTTCCCCCCATTCCAGACCCAGAACCGTCCCTCGCGCTCATTTCGGATCCCTCGTTGACAGAGACGACCACGACCGATGACTCGGCTGAGCTCCAGGTGCTCATGCACCTCGGCACGAGCCCTCTTCCCCGTCTGCCCAAGATCTCATCCAAGAGCAAGTTGCGCCCCATGTCAACTGCAACAGGCGACACACCGAGGTCCACCACCGAGGCCATGCACCATGCATGGGCCAACAATCTCAAGAACAAGTGGGAGCACCGTGGTGCACGAGGGAGAGCATTTGCTCGACCTGCTGGCTATTCCCCCTCCTCCGCTTGTCCTCACGCCCATCTCTCAATCTGGATCTCACGTTCTCCTGGCACTGCACCCATCGCGTTGTTCGCCATGGCCGATTCCTGTACTCGCAGTCCTTCGCCACGCGGACCCCCACCCAACCTGTACACCATGCGCCTTAGCCCCTGGACAAATAATTTTACACCACCGCACGGGCCACGGGTACAATGGCTACCCTGGTGGTGATGCAGCCTAGGAGTGCAAACAGGCTTGTGAGATTAACCGGCGCAGCCAAAACAGCCGGCGGAGGGAGTCCGGCACGACCGAGCGCGTCAAGGTGTGGTCGGGCCGATTTTACCCACGTGGCATGTATGCGTCGGCATGCCTCGCCTGTGTGCAGTTTCTTATAACCTCATGTGCTGTTGTTTCTGATGTCTTTGGGTGTACTTAATCTTGTCCTTGCCCAGTCTGTCCAGTACTTTTATGTGTGCGGTATGCTTAGTACTTGAACATGAACACATTTGTGATATTGTGGGCCCTTCCGTGTGAGTAAGCCAAGGGCGGTCCAATTGGAAATCAATGTGCCGTGGCTCGTTAACTACCTTAAGACCTTTAAGGTCTTTAAAGCACATTAAAGGCAACCCAGCCAAACATTTAAAGGCTCTAAAAGTGAACTGGCTGGCAGTCAAATCCTGGAAAAGCTAAGCTACTGGCCAAAGAAAGGCATTAAGAGGCAAAGCCAAGTCATATTAAGCACTCTACAGACATACCCAAATGTTGAAAGTGATTCTAAGATATGGGGAATCTTTGAAGTAATTTGAAGTAATTGATAGATTTGGGTATCTTTAAAGCCATTAACTTTACAAATGGTTTATTTCAACCAGTGTGGAAGCAAATGTCGTGTTTGCTGATGTGCGGGAGCTGGAGGCTGGATCCACTCGCACCTCACCCCATGCGTCGACTCTATTTTCGGCTGCTGACTGGCTGGCCGAAGGGTTCGAAATTGAGATGCAGCAGTATGTATATGATAATAACCCTTACTTCTTTCGTATTGATTTTCGCTCAGGCATCGTTTGCAAGTGGATATCAAGATGTACGGTTCGTCACCAACTCCCGGCCAGGCTTTGGATATCGGACGCTGCAGGCAGACCTTGCAGCAACGAAGGACACGCCACTGCCATGATGCGTCTCTTTTCTACACACCCGAGCAGCTTGCATCATATGTGACGACTGAGCCGTCATTGAAGAACGCGGACGATATGGGAAAGCCAGAGCTCATACCTCTGGTAATGCCCAGCCGCCTCCCGACGTTCTCCAAAAAAGCGTCGACTGATAGCGACAAAGCTTTAATAGAGCTTGAACGGGATCTTCGTCGAGCAGGATGCCTCCAAGGTTTGGCACGCATTCGAACTACAAGTCAGCAAAAGGCTCTTTTGCTCAAGCAAAAGACAAAACACATCCGGGGTGAGATACACAACACTCGCGTTCAAGGCATGGTCAGTCGTCTCTCAGCACGAGTTGACCTTGCAGTCTGGGAGTACAATAATTCGCGCTCTGCCCTCCTTGCTCTGGGCGCGAGCCCTGAAGACGAGGCACGCTTGAAGGCTTTAACCTCCAAAGACCTATCTGGTTTAACCTCGATGCTTCAGGCCGATCGTTCCACTGGTGAAGGACATCGTCAGCTGCCATGGTTTTTGGCCGTACGGTCAATGAAAGCTGGGGAATATGACGATTCAACTGGGGAAAACGACGAGGGTTAGTAATCTAGTGTCTCATGAAGACCTGATGACTGATCAACTTCGCTAGCCATGAAGGTCGAGTGGTTCCGTGGCAAAGCGCGATACGAGCGATGGGAAGAGGAAGTGACGATATTGCAGCGAGAGATGGCCAGCGTTTTATTCTCGTTTGATTACGAAGCCGAGCGCTGGGTTCAACGTGGAGCAAGTGTTGAGGCCATGTTCGCCCCGGGCTATTGTGCATTTTGCATTCAGCAAGCATTCATGTGGCGGAGCCTGAGGGACCATGCTGTCCAGCAATTCAGGAACGCACTCCAGGTAGAGTAGATCTTGTTTCATCCGCGCGCAAGATTTAACCTGCTGTATTGATGTAGGAATCTGTGCACCAGAACCAGACTTGCAAGCGAGCGGTCGATTGTTTTCTATAATTGTGTGTATCCTCTCGTGTTTCAAACAAATCGCGCGTTTCCCGTAGAGTACTGTTGAAACCCGATCAAAATGAGAAACGCACAACAGCGATGTTAAAAGCAGCGAGCCTATTAATCAATAATCACGTGTGTGACTCAACCGTCCTTTTGTTTGGTGGAGACTAGTATTTTGTTCACGGTTGTGGCTGTTGTGGTGCTGATGTACCCAATGTGCTCGAGTGTGCGGGGCCTACGGAGATGTACGCGGATATCTCGGCCGTAGTGAAGAGTTCAGGGCACTCAAGTGTTCTAGTTTTCATGGCTAGTTCCTTTGACAACTGACCATGATCATTGCTGAATACACATGGACCTCGTTCTTCGACCCACGCGCGCTGTATCTGGTCATGTAGTCATGGCCTGATTGGCCCGCGAGCCACCTCTCGTGCCAAGGCACCCTAGTGTCACCCTGCCACCGGTATTGCGTCTCCGGGTCTCAGGACCCACCGATCTCATAGCTACATGTAATTTACACCCTTTACATGGGCTTCGAGTATCTATATGTATATATTGTGGAATAGCGTCAGATAACTCGTGACACAGAGCCTGGAATAATACTAAGACCCGGCAAGTGTCTGGGCAATCACGAGGATTGATACACGCATGGCCCCACGCTGCAAGCGACGCGAGCAAAGCATTGGCCTGAGAGTCAAGTCCCCAAGTCCCGAAACGGCGCCGGCAGATATGTCAAAGGTTGTATTCACGCGGCAGAAAGTCACGGAACGATCTATTTGCGCAGGTCAACGTGATGCAGACAAGTGCATAACTGCATTGTCTGTGTGAGTGTGCTTGATCCATGCCCGGTCATCTGTCGTCTCCCTACGTGAGATGGGTGGCGAGTTTAAGTTCCGTAATCATGCCACTTGCAGGTGGGTATCTGGACGGAATGGGTCAATTATGAAGCCCATTACATGATTTAGCATAATAAAGGTGTGGGTTAGACCTTCAAATCTTCAAATTTCGTTTCTTGAGTGGGGATTCATGCTATTACCATGTGATTCAATTACATTAGGCATCACATAAAGAAAAACAATAACGAGACCTGGGTCAAGATGCAATGATATTTGAGCTGTACAGGGAATAATTGATAATGATACGCGTTTGAGAGAGGTGTCGCTGTGTGTGCTTAACAGCAAATGATCAATTTAGAGAAACGCTAAGAATCAGATACGGACTACCAAAGTTCGAGTTGGCAGAATGCTTTGAAACCGTTGAACCAACGTGCAAGAGTGAGTTCACGAGTATTTGCAATAGAGGCTCTGGCCTACCAGGAGTGATGGTGGTGCTAAGGATGGAGAGCGGTCCCAAGCCCCACATGCCTTGAATGGGCTCGTGAGCATCTCCCTGGCGACCCAGTGCTTACCTAGCTGTACCACCGCACAGTTGGGAGTCGCAAACAAGGCCGTAAGCGCCTGTTTGCGCTTGTGTTGATCCCAAATTTGTGCGCGGACAGAGGTTGTCCACGGGTTCCGGACCGGCGCCGACAGACTCTGTCTAGAGTGGTATTGACCGGGCATACGGCCATAGAATGATCTGGTTTGCGCCGGTCGGTGTGACAAAATGAGTCAAATAGCGCATACCGTGTCGAAAATTTGTAGGGGCACCGTGGGATGCCAAAGCGTTGGCCGAGGGCTCAAGGACCGATTGAAACTGGAGGGCAGTCTGTTTCCAGAGTGACATGCCGATTTCTCGGTGCATTTTTGTTAACTGCGCTAATCAATGGTGTCATGTAGCTCACCTAACGTACACTAAAGATGACAATGCGTCGTATTGTCCCCCCTATAATCCAAGTAAAATATATATAAACGTGGTGACGCAAAGATAGCAGTAGGGTTTACATCCGGTAGTGCGGTCTGATGATTCCCCCATCCTTCGGCAAACGTCGAGAAATTCAAGGGTTCGAAGATAGAGCGAGACAGGGCAATACTGACTTACATACATCGAAGAAACCCAGTACAAGCGTATAGCGAGGAAGTGAACGTACAGGGTTGCAACTAGGTGTTAGTAATTGACCCAAGGTCCATCCATCGGCGCACCGCACGTCGCTTAGCGCTTCATACCGACCAAATAGGTACGTGTTAGTACGCACCAGTGGCTGGTTGTCGCCGTTCATGTGCGTTTGCGGGAGTCCAGATGTATGACGTTCGCGGACAGATCTGCACGTGGCCCAGGTAACCACGTACCATGTATGCATGGCGCTTTCAACCGGGGTCCGCCCCTGTTTGCGACCCCTTGTTTACAGTGTTACGTTTCTGCCGGGGCATTCGTACATTCCCGAATTTAAGTTCAGTTAGTCTTATCCTGTTTCCATGTTCGATTACTCTGCACCGATCGACCGCTGGAGCTCCCAGTTTAGGCGTGTGTCACGTGACATCTACAACTCCGGCGTCGACGACCTTCCGCAATGTTGGCGGGGCCTTTCTGCTAGCTGTTTGTATTAGTTTATGCAACATTTTTGCCACGCAATCGCGGTCCCCAGGCCCCCAGAAAGTATGAGGGAAACCCATGTACTCGAAACATGTACGCGGGTAGCCCACGTACATCCTCGTCAATGCCCGCTCGCATTTAACATACGTGGGATCTGGTACGCTGGCTACCTGTGTATCTTCCCGTGCATCCTCGTATTCGCCGACCCTTGCATCTGCACGCTCTCGGCTTCCTCCGCTCGTGTCTTTATCTTCGGGGTTTACAATTAATTCGGTAGTTACTATATATAGGGGTACTGTTCAATTCTTTTCCGGTTCGTTTCATTCATTTCATTTTCATCGCTCAACGTGTTCATACTTATACCGAATTTTGGCTCGAATGTGCATAATTTACTCGCGCAGCGTGCGGGGTTTGCCCGTGGATTGTACGTGGTTGTTTTTTTTGCTTTGTACGTGGGGACGCCCACACTGTGCACATGTGTTACCCTTGCAATGTAAGCATACATGGTTATTCAATCATGTTTGTGTATGAGGGAAGACACACAATGTATGAGGGAAATTCAGCCCGTAAACCCCGCTCTTGAGCACCCTCGTACTTGACCAAGACCACGTAGGTACCAGAGACCCCCGGAAATCGTGCGAGCTTTATCCCCTTACCTAATCTCCGCATTGTGTGTGAACTTCGGTGTTCACTGTGCAATATATGCACCTATCCACATTGTATGTATTTCTTTTTACAAAACGCATCCAGATCACACGGAGCGCCCGACCTAGGGCCTAAGCATCTAGTTGTCTAGAGTGTACATAACCTGTGGCTATACCTAAATTCGCTGTAGCAGCAAGACATGAGGGAGCACAAAATCGATTTGTGGGTTAGATATGGCCATAGCCACGTACTAGGTGCTCGGAGCACTCAGTGGAAAAGAAGCACAATATTCGCCATGCTCATTGGTTTTAATTCATGATCGGGGAACCTTGGCGCTCTTGACCAGCGGATAATGTCGGTTGAGAATATACCGGGGCTTGTTAGGGAAAGAAGAGGCCCGAGGGCAAGCGAGTGAGCACACAACGGGTGTGATATGCCCAGAGTAACTACAATCAGCTGCCCGGCTGCTTATGTGGTGGCCGAGACGGGCCTGCATCTTTTCACAACTGCACTAGACAGGTTTATGCCCGAAGTAAACCTGGTGACCGCTTGAGTCCCCTCTTTCGCCAGCGCGAGGAATAGTATCGGCAAACTATATCTGGCTATCTCGAACCTGGATTGTCTCACGGCTTCAAATATAATACATCTGTTCTCCGTTTGGATCCGTCTCAATTCGCGAATCGTACATCTAGTTGTCGCAGGGTCATACCAGTGAGTCTTGAGTGGTATAACATCTCCACGTTACTCACTCTGGCGGGCGGTACTATACTCTGGCTCCTCGATATCATCATCGGAATTCGACCGTCTCCTCCATGTGTGCCGCTCAGAGTCTGTATCATGCTCCTCATCGCCTGTTTTTACAGAATCAGAGTTCAATGAGTCCATTAAGGCATATGATACGTACACGAGTGATCAACTGCGCCTGCTCCATCCCGCAAGCGTTTCCTCGCCTCGGACCGCTTGGAATGTTGCCCGCTTGCTTCCTCCCCTCCCGTAAGAACGAGATTGCGACACTGTTAGTCATAATGTACAATCAGACCACCTTGCTCACATCGTATAAATACGTTTCGTACCTCCCATTCATCCACACTCTGGTGGGCCGCGGCAACCGTGACGTCCTCCGTAGTCCACCTCAGCAGGCCGTTCTCCGTGTCCTCCAGGTGTTTTGTCGCCTGCGTACGCTGTGCCATCGTCTTCACCAACACGACGACGGATTGGTTCAAATTTTCCTGGACTTGTGCGACTGTTGCAACGATTGCCAGGTTATCCTTTTTCGTCCATTCCGGCACAATCTCTTCATAGACGGGCCCCAAACCCAGGTGGATCTTGCTACCGCAGGTGTGGAGGTGTAAAATGAGGAGCGCTAACCATTTAAAGCCGTACGGCCCTCCCATGTAGCTGCCACTGTGATGGAGGAATGCCCCTTGGTCTATCCAGGCACGAATATATCCCACATCCCATTTGTAGTGTTTTGAAGTCCTGGTGTCGAAGAATTCCCGGGGAAGCTGTGGCCCATTCTCGTCAAGTGTGCGCACGAAATGCTCCATCCCTGCGGTGTGCTGCGGAAGACTGGGCAGCAGATGACAGCAGTACTCAACGGTCTGCTGCCAGTCATCTGGCGTCGCCTGCACGGGCTGGATTAGACTCGTGTTCTGATGCATTTGTGGAAGTATACCTGATATGGCCCGAAGGATTCGTATCCTTCAATAAAATCAACCAGCTCGAATAGTGTCGGAAGATCCCCTGCGGCCGCTCTGAACTCCTGTAGCTGCTCCGAGGTGAAGGGTTTGTAGGGGAACTTCGGCACGGGTGGCAAGCCCTGCCACTCCTCTGGGAACGCAGCTTGCTCCATCAACCGTCGACGCATATATAACAACGATTCGGGCTTGTAGGTTAGCTGCGAATCAGGGTGTATGAGCTTCTGGGTCGTAGTCTGAACGAGACCGGGGCGCGGTTGTCGGAACTGGAAGATCGAGGCCTCAGGTAAGTCAAGGTTTCGTAATGCGCTCGCCCATTGATAGGTGTGCTCCTCATCCCACTTCCGTGGATCCGATACGTATGGGATGCCGCTTGGGAGACGGTGCTGTTCGACGAGATTAAAGCTCCCACCGCGTCCATCGGTTTCCAAGCGATCCCATGGCACGGGTAAGAGTCCACCCTGCCATACTGAACACCAGGTCAGGTTTCGGTAATGCGTTGCGGGAAATGCTCACCCCAGAGGTATTCCAAAAAAAGCCAAATAATACGCCGCTCCAGTATCCAGTTGCCGGTCGCTGGAGGAAGGGTGGGACGCATGTGGTTATCCGGATCACCGAAAACTGTGGGTGACGCGTTCGCAATCGTTGTACTCATTGCTGGCCCTGTTAGTACAAATGTGAATGAGCGCTCGGTCTGATCGCCAAGAGAAGGTAGACACTAGATGTATGTACTGGCCATCGAGGCACGTAGCACCTCAGCAGGAATCCGTGCGCAGGTTCCTAATCCACTTGAGAGAAATCTCCGACCCGTCTTTCGCGCAGGACACATTACAATGCCCCCGAGATACTGGACCAGAGTTATAAATGATATACTCACCGAGCTGTTCCTGCGCAAACCAGACGATGGTCGACCGACAAGTTTCTGCTTGCCTTGTAAAGTCAAATCCCGACAGGCGATCGGAAGAGGAGCTGGCTCATTTTTCAATAATGAACTTGGTACGCGTGGATCACGTAACTCACCTGCATGCCCGCATGCCTTCCCCATCATGCCATAAGGCTATGGCATGAAGTTCCGCCCCAGTCGCTCGCTTGATGACCTTGAGAGTACTTCGAATGGTGAAAACTAGCGATTGCTGCCTCCTGAACGAAGCGTGCATGGATGTCAATAATAGAAAAATCACCATAGAATATTGACTTACTCCCGCAACTCCCCGTCTTCAACCGATGCCCAAGATGTGTCTTTCATTTCTTGGAGGGCACTAAGTACTTGTTCCATCTCCCGACGATCCAGCTCAGATGTGCCGTATCTTCCACCCAGCGCCCGAAGATCAGACAGCGCTTCCGAGAACTCAGTATCCACGTCGTCTCCAATTGAATCGCGTGAGTCCGCGGCCGGTTCATGAGGGCTACTTAAATTACGCGATTTCTCTACCCAATCCTGCTGGTATATGGTTAATACTTGCAACCCACATAGGTGGTCCGCACGTACTGCTTCGTTACTTGAGCTCTTTGGGGAGTCTGAGGCGGATGGTTCCTTGGCGGACGCATCCACACTCTTGACAGATGCCCCACCACCAGTGGCCCCAGTTGCGTGCTTCTTATGGTTCCGGAACTTGTCCCCCATTCGCTAGTAGTCGTAAAGATTACTTAGTGCACACACCAACGACATCAAGAACCTCTTACACGGCCCAACTTCTGCCTATCACTCTTGGACATCGCAAGCTGTCGCTGCTCACGCGTAAACATCCATGATCGACGACTGTCTGGATCGCAGTACAGAAACTTCTTGCAGAATTCTTTCTCCAGATTATTGTAAAATTCGAGCCTTTCTGCGTTCTCGCCCTTTGTTTTCCCGGTGGGAAGTTCTTGAAAGGCGTCGTAGTGTGTGAGTAGCCAGTCAACCTCTTGCACCGTAAACCAGTTGTTTCGCCCCTTGACCGTGACGTCGATCTTGCATAGTGGCATATTTTAAGGACGACCGAGTGAAAAAAAAAATATGGTAGCGAGTCAGAGCAAGGAAAAATGTGAACACGAGGGGACCACGTGCCACCAGGTCCAATGATACACGCGGCTTCCTTGCTTGCGATGTAGGCGGGTAACCCATTGCCACATTTATAGGTATTGCTCAAGTCTTTGCATCGGCTTCATTCATTGCAGCCGCACGGTGTTCTGACGCATACACGATTGATGAGGCGCACGCGGGATACTCCATCGCAGGGTCACAGGGTGAGTGCTAGCTCACGCGTGCATTAGTCACGTGCCCGGCCTGACAAGTCTTCTCGATCGTCAGCCAGTCAGGCAGGCTCAGGAGAATGTCATGATTTGTCCAGTTCACCCCTTCTCTCATTTTCGCTCCTTTCAGTCCGTTCGTCTGGGGGCACCCCGGTGGGACTTTCGCACAACTTGCGAACCAGCTCGTCTGTTGTGGTAGTCCCCAGGTGTCCGCGGACATACTGGCAACCCCTCGCTCAGGTAACTTGAACCTTCCGCAAGGTGTGCTGGACCTCGCAAACTAGAGCTTTTATCCAATAGCACGAGCTATTGTCAATAACGTTCTTGAGTATCTTGTTAGCGCTTCCATGTATTCTTAATCGCCGGATACACATACAAGCATATTTGGGGATATCCCAGCTGGTATCCACACATTTTAATTTCGCGCTCTGGCAGATTAAGTCAGGAGGTCAATGAAACGATAACACTGGTGGATCGCTCTTGCATGCTTCAATACGAGCGGGTACATTACTGTGCTGGCTCACACATTCCATGTGACTCATACGCGGGCTTGTGTACGCGACCTACCGACATTGCTGTATCTACCTGGCTGCGCAACTATTGCACACTCATCAGGACGCAGTTCAATGACGCCTGCCTTGAGGTGCAAAGTGAGCACGACTCGAGCACTCAGAGCATGGCTTACATTTGGCTAGATCCACAAGAGTTTGTTGCTTCGCTTGTTGCCTCTCTCGACGAGCCCATGCCGGCACAAGATGTGCCTCGTCTCCCTCGTTCGGCCAGCGCATTTCACCTGCGAGTATAACCTCACTGGCAAGCCTCGCCTGTGCATCCGTCTTAGCCCAGCTGTCCCGCTTGCTTACTGTGAATGCCGCAGTCAGTCCCCTTGGAAGTTATAACAGAGCTGGCCACCGCCGAGCGCAGCTATCTCAAGTGATTATCGATGCTGAAATTTGTGCATGCGTAGTTTCCCGTGCTGATTGCCGCTAAACTACATAGTGTCTCCAGTCGTACGCGGATCCTTTCCGCTCCTTTGCAAAGGCTCGAGACATTTACATCGTTGACACTTACGCGGTCAAGACCCCATTTGGCAATATCAACTAAGTAATTTCCATTCCCGACATTTTTCGGCTGATTTGGAGATTATGTTTGCGGGACCTGGCTTGGGGTTAGAGAGGTTGCCGTGAAACGTGTGAGCTGGCCCAGCATTGTTCTCTGATATTGATTGCTAATAAAGCTCGGCTCTGGGGCCTTCGCGCATTTTATTGCTGCAAGCAGTACAATACCAAACGAGAAGAGGCATAGTAATCATTCGAGGGAGAGCCGTCGGGGAAGTCGAGTGCAGGATTTGCGAGTTACATTGTCGTGCGTTGGTATTTAGTATCGTTACTCTTTTAATCTTACTTATGCCCATAGCGTAGTGGATGTTCTACCTCGAACACAAAAAACCGTGTTGGGCTATGTGAATTACCTTTGGAGCCTGCTTAACGCATTCCTCCTTATAAGAAGTAGGTGTAATTTACACTATCTGTTGCCGTTATACTCATCGTACCTCAGCCGTTATCAATTACATGCTTCCTGTGAATCCGTGGTGCGCTCTGTTCATGAAAGCGGACACTCTTGCCTCCCAAATCACGCTCACACAGACGGACAACGCTACCCACCGCGCCGCAGTCATGCACTGCCTTCCCCCTGGCCTGGGCGCGACAAGCCAAGGAGAGTGGGAAGTGGATCAAGAAGAAAAATATCCCGAGCACCACGAGCCCTGGTCGACTGTATCGACGTGGTAGACGTAATGGACTCATCTGGCAGGGGGAGCGGAAGTCATCAGGAAAACTCACATAGCTACGTGGAGCTATGGGCGCTATGCAGTGCTATGGCTGCACCACATAGCGCCCGTAGCGCTTTATAGCCATGCGGGTTTTCCTGATGGTGGTCGGGGAGAGCATGACACAAACGGTCGGGGCACAAAGCAAAGCATCAAGCTCGAGAGGCTCAAGGATCGAAGACTTGCACAAAGCCAAGATTGCACAAAATGATGCTCTCAAGGAGAGCACACAGGCTGCAGCTAGTAGAGATGGAGGTGGAGCAACAACGGTGAGCGCGCGCTTGGGATATGAACCCTCGCTGCTGACTCGTCCCTGCGGCTACCGAGACTCTCTTCGCCGACACGGACTAATATCATAACACCACCTGCTTATGCACCCATCCTGTATATTATGTACATAGTTTGCACAGTGGCCTCTGGACAGGATTCTCGTCACAGCGATGCTCGGTCATGCTCGGAGCAGCAATCCAATATAAATGTCGAGATCGTGCTTGGAATTAACTGTACGGCATTGCTACGGAGTAGACAGTAGCCCGGGTATACTTATCTCGATGAGCGGCATACCGGCTTCCACTGCTATGAGACTACCGTTTTGGCAGGTACATACGAATACTCCAGAGCCCGGCTCTATGTGGCATTGGCTTGGGATCTCGGAGGACCACCCATACCTCATTTACAAACATATTGACACAATACACATGGCGGTCCAAAAATGTAATCTGCTGGAATAGAACTACATTGCAGACCAGCACGTTTTTAACCGCCGATTACCCAGCCTAGTACCCCGCAAATTACAACGCATACAGTCATCCTTACCTTTCAGCTGATTTCGTGCGCAACCACAAACAGGCCTTTTCACCCTAATTACGTGGTCCACTGTAATGCAGCGTACAGGCAGTCCATGTACATCAGCGACGCCCAGCCACAGGATAGCTCCTAACGGCGATCATGCGCCAGCCGTGAGCATAACCACTGGCTTGCGGGCGGGTTACAATCCTGCAATGCCACCCCCCCCCCCCTGGAGCTTGTGTTAAAGGAATGGGTATTAAATAGGACGTAAAGATAGAACAGAGGTGAGGGAAAGAGAAGACACGTAAAACTACATATAGAAACCACGTATCTGGGATTGATCTGGATGAAAGGCCGACTATTAAGGAAGCATGTGGTATATGGTGGTGGGGGAGGTGCGTGTGGCGTAGGGTGAGACGCTGCCCTTGCGCTGAGGTCCTGGACCAGTAACTCTCACAGCCCTCCACTGTTTGCGGTGCATGGTTATTTGCCCTGGCACCCTCACGGATAGTAACACCTTTCGGGGATTAAAATTGCTCAGTAGCCGGGGCGGGATTTACGCGTCTCTTTGCCTGAGATCACCTTCCAGCTGAAACAGGTCTAAAAATTAATTAAACATGAAAGGTTTGATGCCCACTAGTTAAACGAGGCTCTAGACTAATCTAGACTAATGACAGCCGTTATGAGAAGATTATTCGGCCCCGAATTGGCGGATCAATACCTACCGCGACCTGACAGCCTTTTCAGCCGTGGACCCTGGTTATTAGGCTGATATCGGTTCCTTATTCACCAGAATATCCCTGTGGCTGGTCTTGGCTGCAATATTACGATAGCCTCGAGAGGTGTGTACATCATTGCTAGACTCATATTGATATCTCAGCTTACGGTGGCATTGGTGACTCGTTGGTTTATTGATGTGGGATATAACTATGCGGGGGTATGTGGACGCTGCATATTGCATATACTCATGTATCTGTATCTTTTGCCAGTGAACAACATCGTTAGCTGTGATTGACAGAAATAGTGTAAATGTGAGGAACGGCCGGGTGTGCACCACGGGTTCAAACATCAGGAGGTGCGTAATATCGCACTATAAACATCACCAAGGGTACGGTACGCGTATGGTGAAAGATTTGATCTTGCATTTGTATGATATATACAAACGTAGCCGTTCATGAGGCAGGTGCGCTTTACATGTCAGGAGATCCTGCTAGACGAACCCAAGGAGGAAGGGGACGCCTGGGCACGCGCCTGAATATAGGGAGGGATGAGGGCAGCTAATCTGTTGTTGCTGGTAAGAGAGCTCGCGAGAAGTGGGACGCAATAGCGAAATGAGAAGAACGTACGGGTGGAGCCACAGCATGGCGGCGACCGCGATGGTCACGTGCGGCCGAGGTCTGAGCCCGCGTACATGCATGTCGCCGCTATACGTTGCAACAATGCAGATAGCATAATTCGGCATTAGTATTTTGCACTATCAGCGGCGACCACAGCTCAAACATCAATACGTGTGCCGGTTACCTGACAAGGTAAGGGTGGGTCGGGTCACGTGTCATCCCAGAATCCGTGTATCCGAGTGCGCGGCTGTCCTAACCCGCGTGCACTGTTACATGATTATCTTATGACCTGATCAGGTAAAGATGAAGACAGGGGCCGCGAAATACTAGCCAATTAATTAGAATCATGTATAGTGAGCAAATGGAGGAGGAGTACACAAAATAATCCGCCAGTCGCGGCGCTGAAAAGACCAAATGTTGAAATACAGGTCAAGTATGGATCAAAAAACACTAAATTGTAATCCCCGGTCTTACCACAGCCTCACCGATGAGGATCACACCCATGTATACATGTAGGGGGTCATCCGTGGCTCGATGACCATCGGGTACATGTCACGTGACCTATGTGATAAGCATTGGTCAGGTGTTACACAGGTTGCTGAGATCACTCACTATGGCCCATTGAGCCATATGACGACTTAATGAGTTTCGCGAGCAAGTCCCACAAACGTATGGGCTGAAGACACTCAAAGCTATGATTTTGCGACGCATGTATGCAAGATCACCAAACTATCCATCCATCACTCCGCCATCCATCCACCCCTTCCACGTCCATCTCCCTATTCAGCTTGCATTTTTATCATTATATCATTTCACGCTGTACTCTCAAAGCAATGTGTTAAGTCACACATATACGATAAACCAATATTCATGTATGTACAACGTGTGCAATCTTATCAAACGCTTCAGTCAAGTTGGCCATCTCCGTCTCAATATCATCATCACTTTCATCGTTGTGATCACGGGCATCACTACGGGTGTCGCCAGCGATGTTGGCTGTATGTGGGGCAGTCGTGAAACCAGTGTGGTCAGCGTCGGTTTTTTGGGACCCAGGCCCACGCTTCCCGTCAAAGTAATCGCTGCTCTCGATACGTTGAATGTAGGCGTAGATTGATTCGTTGACGCGTGCTTGATAGATAATTCGTGGCCGAAGGGCGGAGGCGAGAAGGGAGTTCTCGACTTCAAGGCGTTTGAGGGTCTCGTCCATATGGTGGAGATCGTCGCGCATCCATGTCTGTAAGCGTCGAGCCTCGATTTGAACCCGCACAAGTTCTTCCCGAGCTCGATCTACTCGGAGCGCATGCATGGTTGCTTGTCGAATTTCGGGGAGGGCCCACTTTTCAGATAGAATCTCGTGGCGATGTTCTCGTAAGAGCTGGAAGTCGGATAAATTTGCCATATCCATTACTTCACGTGTGGTAATCTGCCTTCGAGGGAGGTCGAACTTGAGAGCAAGCTTGTTATATTTTGATACGGCGGATTTGAGAGCCTTCGAGCGCGCTGATAAACTTTTCAAAATAAGCTCTCATAGATGATATCCTGCAGAGTTGCCAAGTCAATCAGTTGATTATCATTTGGAACTGAATCTACGCACTGGTATTCCCATTCAAGTACTTCTCAAGCTCAAATATTCGTTCGATGCACAGCTGTTCCATCTTGTCCACAGCAGATTGTAGTTCGCAAGCAAGGCGATCAGCCACCGCTTGTTTCCATTCAGGACAGTCGCTTGTCCATTGTTTATTAACCTCCAGTTTCAGCTCGAGAGTATGGACAGTCTGGTATGCGAGTGAGAGTCGAGATGTTAGGTTACGGCGTTTGGTTGCAATAGCTTTGTCGATATCGACGGGCTTGTCTTGGTTTACAGATGATGCTGGACCGGACAAAAATTGGTCCAATTGGTTTCTATGTCGAGTCAATATATCAGTTATCATAGTAGAAAGGCGTGCTCACTGTAAGTCTGCCATGCTTTCCAGCGCCTCGACTAACTCTATTGCATCACTCTTGTCCAGTGATGCAGATGATGTTGAAGCAAGATATGCTCGTTCAGCGTCCACAAAGAGTCGGAAGTCTTCCTCCCGGATATTGAACGCATCCATAGCCTGGTTACGACATTCCAGCGATTCTTCAAGTTGAGACATCGCACCGACGAAGTTGTTGTATAAGAATTTGCCTGAAATGTAGTTATAAATCAAGGGGCTCATGCGTGTCGACCTCAAATCAAGGACGTACCCATATTTGCCAAGACATCTTGGTCCGATACTTCAAAATGTTCATCAATTTGCTGGCGTCGATTATATTTGGTGGCATGTTGAGTACAGCGTGCCACACCATTCGAATGGCTGAAGAATCGCTCGCAGCCTGCAAAGTCCTCCATACCAGTACCAGTACACCAGGTTGGGTGCCAATCCAGCTGGCATCACCGGTTGTGAGCCCACCCATGAAACCTGTCAACAACATACTCGGTATCCTTCTCACGGACAAGATCACCAGTTAACGGGTGGTTAAGAGCAGTGGTGGCATGCTGACATGCGATATCATATGCAACTATTACTTTGCCCTTGCGTGTACGAATAACTTTGGAGAACGTTGCGAGTGGGTACTTTGATCTATCAAAACCTGCTTAGTGTATGCGTATGTCTACGTTAAACAAACTAACCGTTCTCCAGTTTTAATCATATCTGCAGCAACGAGTACTCGCCCATGGCGACACAAAACGACAAAAATTCCAGTTTCATCAAGTGCATCAAATGAACTCTTTCCATCTTCGTTTTGTGCGTTTTTCCAACATGGGGCACAGGCTGATGGTGGGGCCAAGTCGTCCTCTTGAGCATCGTCAGATTTCTATTGATGTGTCTGAGTACATCGACAACATTAGCGTCTGTGGGATACAGACGTACCTCAACTTCAGGCTGTTTTCCTGTTGGACCTGCCCGACGTCGTGACGGTTTGTCTAGCTTATACTTGTCCACCTCTTCGGGTTCTAGCATATACGTGCTTGTGAACCGACGGGGATCGTTCTCGCCAGGTCGCAAGTACTGCTTTAACAACGTGTTTCCGTCACCACATATTAGCATTGGGAGCTCCGACTTGGGTTCATCATCAAGCTAGTCACTCGAATCAGCTCCACCAGTGCTGTTTAACACCAAAACGCACCATATAAGTACACGGGGGACATGCGTTCTTCAGCCTCCAATCAGGACCGTCACGCTTAAGTTCAGATAATAGCCGCGAATCTATGATTCGAAGGATCATAAAATATACGTCGAGTGCAGTCGATAACTGGTCGCGCAAATAGCGCTTATACGGCATCTTGGACCGTTGGTTAGCCAGTGAGAAATCAGAAGTCAAAGCTAGCTTACCAAGTGCAAGTCGCACAGTACTTTGGTAAAGGCCTGTATGCTGAATTGGGGCATGCGCCGACAAATAAGCTTGAAAAGGTTGAGCGTTGGACACGCCAGAGGGCCGCAAGACAATCCGATAGCTATGGAAGGACGGAACCAGAACCGGTCACATGACCACCCCACTACAGGCTCCCCCCATAAAACAACCCAGTCGTCCTCGACTGGCCAAG
>WSLM01000171.1:0-10801 GCA_019677335.1 Ceratobasidium sp. UAMH 11750 | reverse complement strand
AATCGGACCATCGAAGCACGCACATCACAAGTGCCAAGAGAAATCCCAATCCGGCGCCGAGTATGATTTGCCACCGAAGTCGCCGGAGAAGGTCGGCCTGTCGCATTTCGCCCGCCTCGTCCGCGTCTGCAGCACTAGCACTCGAGTCGCTCGAAATGGGTGTGGACTGTGCGTGGGAGTGTGCTGCGTCTTTGACTTGGGAGCTGGGGGTGTGTGTCCCCGAGTCTGGGTTGGTGCTCGAGCCTGGTGCATCGCATTGCGCGGGCGGGGCAGCTGCGGTAGCTAGCCCGTCGGTCGATGTTGACTTGGGTACGTTTGGAGCATTGACGATTTGTTCGACGAGGGAGAGGAGGACCGAGACGATGATGGACGCCTCGAGAGATTCACGGAGGAGCTAAAAGGTGGCGACATCAGATAAGATGAAGGCGGTCGAAAAAATGGAATTCGCACGATGAAGAAAATGGGAACCTAGCGGGTAGAAAAGGTAAATACGAGAAACAACACAGACATTAAGATGTATACGCACACTGAACAAGTCCTTGGCCATCCTGGGGATGTGGTCGCCAACAGTCGATGGTGGAAAATCATTTCGGTTGGCATCGGAGAAAGATAAAGATCTTATCACACCACGGACGGCAGCGCTTAGATACCGTGTCTTGATCTCATGTGACCCCTAATTTCGAACCCGCACGAGTCTGCCACCACGCCGTTTCAAACACGACCTTTACGCCTGTCTTCTTTAACACTTTCCTGGGAATTCTCTGTTGTAACTCGTACCTCTGGTTTAGGAACTGTATTATCACTCGGACAAACATCATTCTGACGTCGCATCGCTTGGCTTCGACCACTGTCTCCTGCATTATTGCATTGCTACATCTGCTATGTCGTCTCGATCGCTTTCACCAAGAGTTCGTCGGCCGAGAGTAACTGCAATGTCTTCCTCGTCCAGCATTTCGCCCGCCTCGTCGACTGCAGCTCTCATACCCCGCTTGGTTTCAAACGCACGCTCCCCGCTCGCAGCACGCAACTCGCGTTCTCTCTCGCCTCCTTCGCGAGAGTCGGCGGGATCATACACGCTCTGGCGACCAATCCTCCGAGGTTCTGACCAAATCGTTTTGTACAACCCCTCCTCACATGCCATCGACATTGTTCCCGCTAGTCTTAGTCCCATGTCATCCTCATTTACTCTTCCTCACCGTTCCACGAATGGTCCGAATGCGTGTCCCTATTGTCATCGCCCAATGGACGACTTGCCCCACAGCTTCTCCCCCGGAGCAAACGCTGCGTATGGCGTACCAAGCATCGAAATGTCCCCCAACTACTTTCAACTCCTCCAAGACGTCAATGGAGGTGCCATCGACGATCATGGACTCCCGACGCACGTTCGACCGTCTTTTGCCCGATTTGAAGAAGCAGATGATAGTAACGCACCTTCTCGACGTTGGTCGCGCGTGTCCATCGATTCGGACTCGGGTTCGGATAACCCAAGCGGGAGCGGAGGGATGCCAGAGTCCTTGAGGAGTCTCTCGGGTGGGAGCTTTGTAGATGGATCTTCGGCCACTCCACTAGGCCGTTCCACGACGCAACTTACGCAACCATCGGTCGCCCAGCCAGTACAGCGGGAGAGTTCAGAAGAACCAGATGATGGTCGAGGGGACCGCACTTCAAGGCCATCCAACGGCTATTATGCTACTTTCTTCCGAGAAGAAACACGTTTGGGTATGGGCGCCAACGGAAGTGTGTTCCTTTGCCAAGTGAGTTGAGTTTACGGCGTGTGCAGAACTCTGTCTGACGTTTTGGTAGCATGTGCTCAACGGCATTCCATTGGGCCACTTTGCCGTCAAAAAGATTGCTGTCGGCGAATCGACATCCTATCTGATGGAAATACTTCGCGAGGTGCGCCATTTTATGCAATCATACAGTTTGTCGTCCTTTGGGCGCTTTATCCGGGCTCTATCTCCCCGCCAACTCGTTGGGTGATCCGCACCTGATGATAGGCATTGAGAATCTTGATGCGACAATGGTTGCGAGTTGTTCGGCTTATAGCCACGGCGATAAGGTTCCATCCTTCAGCTTTGACTTCGCCGTGCATCATCTGTTCCTTAGCATTTGCTCGCAACGAGTACGCCACAGTGCACTATTCCCTTTCAGTTATGTATTGCCCCTATCCAAAAAACACGATTCTCACTTGCCGACGTTGTAGGTCCGGCTCCACGAAAAACTCCATCACCGGAACATCATCACCTATCACCACGCATGGCTCGAGTCAGCACGGTTCTCTTCGTTCGGACTCGCGGTGCCGACACTTCAGTGCGTACTCTCAAACTCTATCACCCTTTGTGTCCCGTCAGCCCAATTTTGCGCCCGCGCCGATGCCATTTGTCGACTCGCAAGCTCATCACCCGATTCCTATTTGCCGTTGCTCTGGTGTTCCTCTCCCCTACACCCTAGGGGGCAAGCGCCGCTGTGCCCACAGACGGGATAGGCTGTCTCAAGGACAAAAGAGGCAACACCCGCCCGCTCACCTGCTCGCATTGCTCTTCGTAACTTTGTCCCCTATCAGTGCATGCGTGCACATGCCCTTGTGATGATCACCGTCCTTACGTTACGCGCCTCGAGCACGTAGCATTTGGCGCACCCCTTTTCGCTGCGGCTTGTCCCCATCCCCTTTTGTCCGCCCTACTTTGTTACGCCACGCGGGGACCACTGGCGATAATTATCATGGTTCGCCAGCATCACGTGGCTTTGCCCCTATGATTCGATTGGCTGACGGTTTGCCAGTGTGCTGATGCAATGGGCGGAGCTTGGATCTCTCGACGATCTTATTTTGCAACGCCTCGGGGCCAAGAGCCCCCCAGATCGGGCGCCCGAGTCGTCGGAGGCGCCGTCGGGCGAGTATCAGACGCGCGAGGCCAGGATCCGGGCCTTTCGCGCTCGCGGGGGCGGTGCGCCTGCAAGCGACGACCGTCGCGAGGCGAGGCGACGGGCGCGAGAGATGAAGGCCGTCCATTTGCTCAGTGCCGAGGAGATCCGAAGTCTGTTTGGCGATGTCGTTGCGGGGCTTGCGTTTTTGGTGAGTGTCGTCAGCGGTGGAAACTACAACTAATCCGATGACCAGCACGAGAGCTCGTTCCTGCATCTCGACCTCAAGCCTGGAAACGTCCTGCTCACACTGGACGAGGGAGAACTCATGTGCGCCTTTGTATGTGTGGATTTGGACGCGGCGCTGATGCAATACATTTCGACGCTTATCGGACGGATGTTCCCCCGCATGCACCTAATCTGGCCAACTCAATGGACGGACGATCCTCGTGCGCAAATTACGCCCCCGCATTCGCTACCACCCCGATTTTCGCCCGTTCCCATCTCGATTGCCCCTCGCGTAATCTAGACCGCGCGCAATGTGCGTCGTAATCCCGCCGCGGCTCTACGCGCGCTGACGTGATCGCAGGCTCTCCGACTTTGGCACCGCCCAGGACGCTCTCCAGTCGGCCGCGCGCGAGCGGTCGGGTAACACCGGGACGTGAGTTTTTTTCATCCCCTGCTAACTAGATTTGTACATTTTTGACCCTGATTGGGGAGATAGCCTCGAATATTCTGCCCCCGAGTCACTTGGCCACAACCAAGACGGCTCGCTGCCCCAGGTCACATCCAAGAGCGATATGTGGTCGTTGGGGATGATCCTCCACAGGCTAGTCTATTTTCGCCTCCCATGGAAAAACGATGAAGACCTGGTCGAGCTCGAGAAGGAAATTATGGGCTTCCAGGGGTACGTTCCAGCTCGTTTTAGCTATATCAACCTGCGGGGGCAATTGCTAAAGCTTGATCCCTTTTTTGTGTGGGGTTGTGGGGGTAACAGATTCAGGGCAAGTAGCGAGAATATTCGATCGTTTACTCAGCGACGGCTCCCTGCTGCGCTCTGTCAGCTGCTAAGCAAGCTCCTCGATGTCGATCCCTTTCAGCGGCCCGGGTCCGACCAGGTGCTCAAAGCAATTCGCGGCAGCCAGGTCAGTCTCGGCTGACGTGCGATAACCTTTGCATCTGACCCCTAGCACTTCAGCTCGACCCTTTGCTCCCGCAACGTGCACCTTCGCCCCATGACGGCGTGGGACCGCTCGTACGACGCCCCACGCCGCCACCTCGGGGAAACGGATCGCGAGCGGCGCGCTACGATACCGATGTACTCATTTCGGGCGGGCCAGGCGAGGATTCTTCCTCGGAGATGTCCTCGCCGGTCGGAAGGGGCAGGGCCACTTCGAGTTCGCGAGCGCGAAGATCGGATCCTGTGGGGGAGATGCAGATGGGCGAAATCACCCCGCGCTTGCTCGCCCTAGATGGGCCTGCGCCAGCAGTTAGGCGGCTCGCCGGATTGGTCTCTTCTATCAACGTGTCTCGGGTACTCGCTCGGGGGTTCAAGAGCGCGTTGCTGATAAGCAAGGTGCGCTACCATCTCTAGTCTAGAGCGGAGAGAGACTCGGGTTGTGGGGTGTGGGGGATGACAATGGCGCTGACAGATTTGCATGATTGGGTTCGCAGACGGTGCTCCTAATCAACAGGTGTGCGCCGACACCGCCCAGGGTGGCCGCCTTGTGCCTCGTGATAGGCCTCGCGCTGATCGACATGTGGACGCGGCGGCTCCGATGGTCGTGTGCGCTGCTCGTGGTCCATTTGGTTCTGCTCTGGGCGGCAAGCAGAGAGTTGGTGTGTTTGGATGTCGGTGAGTTGAGTTAGGTGAATTGGATCGGGGTTTGGGTGTTTGTTTGCGATTTGTAATTGTGCCACGATGTACCAGTCCCGAAACAGCTACAATCAAACGCGAGGCTGCTGGTGGCGACCACCATCTCTTCTGTTTGAAACCAAGACCCTTTTTTGTTTCGTTTCTCGCGGATTAACCGTGCACGATGGCGACCGTGGATGATCCGGATATACTGATGGAGAACCAAGACGAAGAGATGGATGAGGAATTGGACGAAGAACACGGAAGTGTCGGGTCACAGTCTTGGGTGATGGAGGTCGAAGAGGAGCCCAAACCCGTCCGCTTTGTCCCGCGGGAAATACCGGTCGACAAGTCGTATGGAAAACCGCGTTTGGACGCGCTCCCGACCGTTGTTCTTTTGAAGATTGTCGCTCGGATAGGACTCGGCGAGACGGTGGCCCTCCGAAGAGTACGTCATATCGAATCAACCGAACATGGACTAAAACCGTCGATAGACTTGCAGGGCTTTGAACAGATTTGTCTCTGACACGCACGAGGTGTGGGTGACCCGCGTTAAGCAACTGCGCCGGAAGAAAAAACTCCTTATGGGCGGGGTCCCGGTCGTACTTCCGCGTCTCCTGGAGCCTGCGTACCCAGAAGAGCTACTCCGGTGCGCGTTCCTGCTGCAGTACAACTGGGACCACCCGGCATACCACTTGCAGCCAATCTCCACCCTTGGTCCGTCATGGTCGACCCAAGGAGTCGAACAGGTGAGTTTTCTGCCATCACGTCCGGATTTGGAGGCTAATTTCTCCACAGATTCTCTTTGTGCCTGATTCGATGGGACGGTACTTTCTTACCGTTTCGCGAGGAGACGTTCACCTATGGACGCTCCGGCCGCACAGTTTCCCTCGTATATGTCGGAAGCTCTTTCCTTGGGCGACCGCCTCGCTACACGACAGGGAACGAATCATAAACGTCCTAGTCTCAAGACCCTCGGGCGATCACTCCCGCAATGTGGTCGCGTACATGGCTATTCAATTCTCAGTCAAGTAAGTTTATCCAAGCCGTCTCCACCAGTTTAACCAACCTCGCACCAGAGACAGTCGCCGGCTCCGGACCGAGATCCACCAAATCCACCTGACCGAGCCGGGACTCGTGCCCGACCAACAAGGATTCGGCTTGTGCTGCGTGCACATGACCGAGGGCGCCCTAGTGGCTTTCACAGACTTTGTGCTCGCCTATGCGCTTGGCGACGCGGCCCAGACGATCCTCTTGTGCTGTTGGGTGACGCGCCAGGCCACGCGTCTCGTCACGCCCGTTCCGGAATGGGAAATCCGGTGGCAGGTGAATTCAATCGCCTTGAATTTGAGTAGTACTGATTGCGTGTGTAGCACCATTCGTGTCGAGCTGTGGTGATTGGGGAGGAGATTATCGTTGTTGTGCGCGACTCGACGGCCGAAGTGTACCCGCGCGAGGCGTTTACGCTCCTTGACGACGATCAATGGCCGTACTTTCTCAACCAGACGATTATCGAGGGCGAGCTCGAGTATTTGCCGACTACGTACGCGACGGATATTGCTACTTTTCCGTGTAGCTTTACCGGGCCTACGAAAATCCATATACACCGGCCGCGGGCCGCAATGTCTCGGTCTGAAGGATGGAACGTCGATTTGTGTGTGCAGCCGATTTCGGTGATTGGTGTTGCCCGTCCGCTTATGCCTCCGACGGACCCGGGCGTGCCGTATTATGTGACGACGGCGAGACTGTTTAGGACACCGACGCCCCAGTCGTCGGGCATGGCCACACCGAGCGTTTCGAATCCGCCTTCTCCATCGCATACTGGCCCTTCTTTACCCTCGCACACTGTCCCGTATATTCGTATGCCTTCGCCGCTCCCAGCTCCCGAGCGGTACAAGTTTGTGTTTCACGTCCACGCGTTGCAGTCTCAGTCGTACTTTTCCTATGGACCGATCCTCGCTGGTCCAAATGGACGGGGTGTGGTGCTGGGTACGAGGATGGGCGTTGGTGGAGGACCGCGGCAGTTTGTGGCCAAGTTTAGGCACCCATCGGACGAGGAGCTCCGGAAGATGGTGTGGCCCGACGCGAGTCTGCGTTTCGTTCCCCAGATTACGCGGCATCCGCAGACGAATGCACATTTACCGCCGCAACCGTACCCACAACCACCACCCCAGCCGGTGCCTATGCCGATACCTCCGCAGATGATACCGCCGATACACCCGCCCATGCACGCACCTCATCCTCCCATGCCAATGCACCCGCCGCCTCCTCCAGAGCCCGACCCGTTTGCGCCGCTCTTGGCACTGATGCGTCCAGTCGGGCAGCTCGACGTGATGCACAAGCTGTCCTATCTATGGGCGACCAATATCTCGTTTGGGTACGACCTGCTCGCTTGGGACGAGAGCGCAGGCTCGTTGGTCCTCGGGACCAAACGCGGCGAGCTGGCGATCCTCGAGTGTGCGTTCCGTGGCCCGCCGCCCCGGGTGCCCGCGGGCCGTGCGCTCGCATGACCGGAGTCGGACCGACCTCGCGCAAACAATACACGCCCGATCCGCTAGGGCAGCGGGTAATTTATAACATTCATGTCGGGAGGCTGAATCCGAATGCCGATACTTGCCATGTATGGACCGTAGCAGGACTGTCCCACGTGGGAGCCCGATCTTGTTTTAACAGTGTCGGCTAGATAAGTTGTAGTCTGCAGGGATGAAAATAAGATGAGTTGTCCCGGGATGCCGGACGGGCGAACCCCGATTGGGATTAGGAGACAAAAAGGCAAAGGGCGAGCTAGGTGTACCTGCCTTGGCTGACGCACAACGATATGCTATGCTCCGCTCGGCCTAGTCAACGCGCGCGGGTTGCGTCAGACGCGCGGGAGTAATTTTTGAGCGAGGCCATACCCGACTCGGTCAGACAATATGATTTACGGACGAAAAACTCTCCAGCACTCGTCTCGGGTGGGTGCGCCGATGAAATGTGTCGCAGTCTACGTAAAAAAACTGTCTGGGCCGGTCCGTGTGTCCGAAGAGGGGGACGATCGGGGAAGAGCGAGCACACGGTACGGTTGGCGGGATCAGATCTGGCGTCGTCCCGGCCGAATTGGGTCGATGTCGCTCGGACCCGATTGCCTGCTGCCTCGCTCGGCAATCTCATCGCTCGAGTTGGACATGCGGCCAAGCGTCATCCCAGATCTGCGTGCTGCAAACCTACGCGGGATCTCGTCTGCCCAAACGGGATCGCGTTTGTTCGGACAATAGTCATGCTGTGCGAGGCTATTTTACCCTGTGATCTTCAGTGAGCGCGTCGGCCGTGCAGGCTCGTTGTATATGTATCCAGGGACGACAAAAAATCGCGCATGCCTAGATCTCTGTTGTGCACATGAAAAATGAGAGGACTAGAAGCGTGCGGCGTGATAAACTATGAAAACTTTTTTTGTCGATGCCCGATGATGGCTACGAATGACACCAGGAATTTGATTTCCGAGAGCCAATCGACGTTCGGCGTTTGTTTGCGCTAGGAACTTGCATAGATCAGACACTTGGACGGCGCGTTTTTTCTGCGAGCCTGGATGTATGCTAGTCGTATGTGCCCGCCGGGTGACATAAAATCCACCGAACAGCTAACCGATCCAAAAGAAGAACCAGTCGCACACGAGACGCACAGCAGTCTAGCCTCGATACGCTCGTATTCGCATGTGACAACTACAACTTTTAACCTTACACATGATCTAAAATGAAATATATAACCTTCTTTGAACTTCTTGATCTTACCAACGTGAACTGCTTCCCAGGGCTGCATCCACTTGGGCCCAACACTGCATACACTACCTCGGCGTCGGTTCGGTTCGGTCGCGCCGCCAAGCGTTGGACGTGTCTGATCCGACAATTGACCTTGTGCGACAACGATGATTCAGACGAAGCGAGCATCAAGGGATCTAACCCGAAATCGATCGTTTTGTTCATCATTCAACGTATCGCCGCATTCGGTGCCGGCTTGGTCGAGGCGCCGGGGGATGAGGCATGTGAAATGCGTTTGGCTTTGTTCTGTGTTGTTGCTGTGCTGGGCGGCCGAGGTGAGGCGGGTAATAGAAGTGTTGAGGTGTTTATCTGGCTCACCTCGAAGAATACAAGGGAGCTGTTCTTGGAGATCGTCGTATGACCTAGGCAACGTCGCTCTACTTCGGTCGGCTTTCGGGAGCGCATGTACGAACTCCCAAGCGAGCCAATCTTCAGCCCAGCCCGCCTCGAATCGTAACAGCAGCGCATCCCAAGTAAATGAATTCTCCAGCCCGGGCGCTACAGCCAACCGATAATATCAAGGTTTCACCGTGGCGCGCCCAAAGTGTAACCTCGTGAATCGCATAGCGATGAACAAAGCACGATCTCCAATGAAGCGCATCGTAACCCCACCCCCTGGCCGAGATCCCAAGCCAGCCAAGCGCAAGTTTACGACCTGCTTTGAGCGTCAAAACGGGGCGTACGGCGTCCCTAGGAGATCGACATGGGGCGAGCCGAAGAATAGGTCTCGAGTCGTCATAGCTTGGAGTATAGGCGGGCTGAACACACGTGGACAAGTGTCCAGTTGGACAAACGGAGGCCCCCTTGTCCTATGAATGCGGACATGTTGCTAAAATGAGCTTAAATCTATCGGCACATGGCGTCTCCGGAGCTTGAGCGCTCCCGGAGGTCGTGTGACGCCTCGCGCTATTCTTTATATTGCGTATTTTAAATAATATAATTTGTATAGGTTGAGAGCTCAGCATTATTATTATACCGCAACCCACACGATCCCGCCGGTGGACAGCGGTACCGCCGGCGCGCTGTCGTGTCATAAATCTTTACACGCGCCGCTAATCACAACTCGCAGCTTGGCGCGGACTAGCAGAGCTGAAATTCGTGTCATATGTCAGGATGGAATGTGTAAAAGATATGCAAATTGACGAGCACTTGTGGTCTAGTTGGCGCGCGGCAGGTGCAACAGACACGATGCTAGCCACATCGAGAGTTGTTCCGAGTGGCAACTTGCGAGAAACACACCGAGGCTGGAATGTTGTATTCGACACGCGTTAGATATCTTTAGGGTCAACAAATTGGGGGAATGTATGACGATAGCGAAGGAACAAGACAGAGACGACCACGAATGGAGAGTTGTATCATTGGGGTAAGTGAATGGATCATGAAAACGATTTTCGGGGTGGAGAACGGTCGAAGAGTGCGGGGTAGCCACATCTTTGGGGTTATGCTCGATGGACAGGACATGACTCGGCCAGACTCGGCCATGGCGCGTGTTTGCGACGGCGGTGGAGATGTCTATACGAGGGTGCGAGGATTACGCCGAAAGATGGAACGCTGGGTACGGACCTTGCAAAGGGTTGGAGCTTCCTATAGACTGCTAGTTGAATAGCGCACCTAGCACACAGCTCGTGCACAGAGACATTCGAATCGGTCGCATACAAGCACTCGGCGGAACAATCCGTTGGGCCGTTGAATGGGACGGCGTCTATATGGATCACATTGAATCACGGTCGGTATCAGATCAGATTTCGGGATCGAGCGGGGTCTGTTTGAGCGACTGCACGCAAAAACGCGGTGCTTGGGGTGGGTTGATCCCCAGACAAGGGGATCAAACCGAGCGTCCGGTGGCGTCTAGAGATAGGAGGCGTGCAAAGGCGTGCAAATAGGCCCATACCCCGCGGCTCAGTTGAACGACGGCGGGATGGCGGGCGACGGGGCGGGACACGTGGTGGCGCAATCAATGGCTCCAGCAGCGGACGCGGGGGCTCCCATTCTGGGAATGGGAGATGAGAGAGAATCGGGGTCTGCGGCGGAAAATCCCGTGGGAGACAGCCAGACTGTCGGAAATGAATTGGATCGGGCACGTGCGCGACCGGGAGGTTGGCGCTCCCGATCCGGTTAAGCGGGACCCTGGAGCCCTGCGAGCGCAAAACACAAAAACCGCGCGCGGGCGAGCTGCCACCCAGATCTGCCCGATGGAGCTCCGCCTGCCCCCCATCCGCGACTTGAACCTCTCCCAGCAAGACTTTCCTCGCGACGAGCGCCTTGCCAAGGTCCGTCGCTCGCCACCGTA
>WSLM01000170.1:0-26193 GCA_019677335.1 Ceratobasidium sp. UAMH 11750 | reverse complement strand
AGTTACTCTGCTCTGTCAATAACCCATCGACAACCTTAATTTTGCAACTTCGCGCTTAGGAATGACGATGAAGAGCATGCTCGATTGAACCACCAACATGAGGCTATGAAAATCATGCTTGGCGCGTTGATCTGGGCATCTTTGATGAAATGTTATGTTGATTTATTCAACCGTCGTAGGTTCCAACTATACGGCACCACTACCCGAGTTGAATGCGGGAACCGGGCCACGAAATATTCTCGACGTTGCCAGCGGGAGTGGTCAATGGGTACTCGAGGTTCGTAGGTGCATTCCGCATCGTATCTTCGCGGATAACTCGAGTGCAGTTGGTTCGCACAGATTGCAAAAGAGTTCCCGAGAGCAAAAGTTACGGGCATTGACTTGAGTGACCCAGGCCTGAGGTATGCACTTGAGCTAGGAGCATATGACGTGTGCAGAGCTGATCGCTTCCCAGTCAGTCCGAAATACCTCCAAATTCCGTTTTTGTAATAGGCGATATCAGTGAGTAGTCTCTCTGAGGCGTTCTTGGAACGGCTTCTGAACCCCACAAGTAAAACCATTGCCATTCGAAACGGCGTCCTTTGACGTTGTACAGATGCGCGTTGTCCCTAGTGTACGGACCACTTTTGAACGGTGATGATTTAACTGGCTGACCCTGTGGTATATTGGGCAGATCCAAGAAAGGGAAGCCATATATAAAGAGACACACCGGGTTCTACAACCAGGTAGGCTCACAATTTCGTATTTGTCATTTAATAGCTTATACTGGATTTTGAACAGGGGGTCTAATTCTATTGGTCGAGCCCGGGGAGAACGTATCGAGTATAGGCCTAGAGCCACCTGCAATGACGGAGAGTACCAAGGCAATATCAAGTATTGGGCACATCGAGGCCACCCGATTCCCGGCAACCGCACCCAACTCAAAGGGTTCGTGGTCGATTGCTACTAGAATCGCAAGCGACCTCCGCAACTCTCCCTCTATGTGGACCAATGTTCAAGAAAAGAGGCTTGTCATTCCCATCGGAGTTTGGACAGATGGTAGGTTAAGATGGCGCATACATGCTGGCAACTTGCAGCTAACGCGCACGTAGATACTGCCGGGCAAAAAGCAGGCAGGCTCCTCCAATACTGTGCCACAGAACTCATTAAAGGATTTCGCCCCGCTTTGATTGATGAGGGGGTGCTTTCGGGGGATCAAGTAGATGATATGGTGATCCGACTTGCCAAAGAGTTAGAAGATGGCAAGAAGTGGAAACTTGAGTCACCCTATCATTTTGTATGGGCCGAGAAGTCCTAGCAAGTAGTCCCACCATCTCAATGTATACTCTGCACTTTATCTACTGGCCATGGGTGAAACGAAGGGTTGCATTAGAGCATCCCGCTAAACCTAGCTGCCGTCTCACGAAATCACTATCTAAGTAACAGAAATGGTTTAAGCGTGTCCTAACACGTATGCAGAGGGGATAATAAAATCTAAATCATGTCTAAACTAAGTGATTAAGCCAGGTGCTCCCTAACCGACGTGCGGAAGAGCACTGTATACTGTACTGGCAAGAGATAAACGTCGCTTACATAAGAAGCGACGAGTGCTTGTAGTGTCCGCACTTAATTGCAAGGGTTGTTCAAGTTTCACGGTGGATGTGGGGCAATCTCAATGCACCGTTTGGCTGCAATATGTATACCCCCATGTCCCGATGCAGTCTATCATCAATTCCGCTGTACGGTCCAAAGCGAACACTGTGGCTAATGAAACCTAGTGATGCCTTAGCAGTTGAGTTTCGCCTTTCAATCCACATTCATGTGCATACACTGACGCATTCACGCGCATATACCGACATGATTAATGAGCTTCGCAGCTTCTGTATTGTAATCTACTGTCGAAACTATTTGCATTACTCGGTGTGAGTTCGATTTAGCTTCGGTTCAATCTTTTTGAGCGGCACTCTTGACCCGGAAGATGGGGATTATCTAGCATGATTTTTTAAATCATCATTTCCCGTCAGCCCACCTCTTTAATGTAACCATCTGCTCTGTTGATTCTCACATACCTCTCCTCGGTCCAAAGTCTATAATATTTTGCGGTGATGCAATACTTTAGTTTCAGAACTGTACAGAGTCCCATCGCGTCGAGTGACGAGGGGACGGGGGGCCATACGTCCACATGTCAGAACGGGACTTGCCTAATGAGGTGGAAGCTGCCGCCAAATCTCGGTTACAAGACCATGGATTTCAGGCATGTTTGCCAAGGTGTTTTCAGGAAGGAACGGAGGGGAAAGATTAAAAGTCAGCACGCATATAAAACGAGGTGGTTGGCACTCCAATCACTAGCCTGGTTCTAGTCCCCCCCTCCCAACGGACCCATATACCAGCAACATGTCCACGATTGACGAATTTGCCCCCTTCCCGGGTGTACGCACACGCCATGGTCGACAGTTCCACAATGCGAATAGCAACTACGTGCTTCCGTAAGTTGGCTCCTGTTGCCATATGGCACAGGTGCCCACAACCGAACTCCTGATAGGAATGACGAAGAAGAACACAGACGACTAAGTCATCAGCACGAAGCGATAAAGATAATGGTCGGTAAGTTGACTATCATCGCTCTAACCTCGACTCGTACTCAAACTGTATTCCCATTCCAGGCGGTAACTATGTTGCTCCATTGCCCGGGCTGAACGCTGGGGCTGGCCCTCAGAGCGTGTTGGACGTTTGTAGTGGAAGCGGGCAGTGGGCACTCGAGGTTTGTGGCGTATTCATACACAATTTTGAACACTACTGATGATAAATTGTGCTACCCAGATCGCTCAAGAGTTTCCCTTTGCCAAGGTGGTTGGCATCGACTTGAGCAAGCCGGCACTAGGCAGGTAAGTCAACACTCTTGAGCGTGTGCTCAACACTATCAATTTAATTTACACAGGGAGTCCATGATTCCCTCAAATGCTTCATTCGTAATCGGCGATATCAGTGGTACGTTCATACCTTACGACCCGCTGTGGACACCCGATACTGATGCACATGGTAGAGCAAGAGTTTCCGTTCGAGTCATATTCATTCGATGTTGTACATATGCGCATGGTGCCCAGCGTATGTTACACTTGCTATTTGATTGTGGAAGGTTGGCTGATCCATCTTGAGTAGATTCAAGAGAGAACAGCGATTTACAAGGAGATGCATCGGATTCTACGACCAGGTCGGTTCTTTTACGTTGATATTTGTGGGAAACTGAAGTAAAACAATTGCGTACCCGGCAGGTGGTCTGATTTTACTAGACGAGCCCGGAGAGCATGTGTCGCACACTGGCTCACGCCTTCCACCGGAGCTGGTAACACTTACACATGCAGCACTTGCCACTCCGCACTTTCGCGAGGTAAAATCGCCAGCACCGGATCCAGCCAGGACGGGTTCCGAGGAAGACGTTTGGTCACTCGCTACCAGAATTGCGAGCGACCTCTATGGCTCGCCTTCGATGTGGGCCAATGTACATGAGAAAAAGTTTGCTGTTCCCATGGGGGTTTGGGCAGATGGTAAGTTTAGTCAGCGAGTCTATAACGACAACCAACTGACAAGTAGCGTGCATATATATTAGACGAGACTGGGCAGAAAGCAGGCAAATACGCCCGGTACTGTATTTCAGGCCTCTTTAAGTCACATCGTGCCGCCTTCGTAGACGCAGGGGTACTCACTGGAGACCAAGTGGACGATCTGATTGCTTGACTTAGCATGAAATTGGAACTTGAACCCAAGCAGTGGCAGGTTGAATGGCCACTCCGTTTTGTTTGGGCGGAAAAGTACCAGGGAGCCCTGGCTTAATTACTTGGTTTATGCAGAAATGTCATAGCTTTCCTATTTGCTTTGCACACGCGTTAGAACACCCTCTATCCATTTTTATTAATTGGATAGCGATTTCATGGGACGATAACCTGATATCGCTGCGTGCTTTAATAAAGGCTTTATTCCACATACTATCAGTAGATAAAGGGCATGGTCAGAAACCATGAAGATCGGGCATATCTGGCTGAAATTAAACGTGGCGGGTGAGCACCGATAGCTCCCAAATATATGATCCTACCCTGATTTGGAAGCTGGTATCGGTCCAAGGCCGCATTAGACATTGGCGGTTACCGAGTGTTCAAAGAGAGTCACGATAATAATGAACCTACAGGCGCTTATACACGCGTGTTGCCTAAACAGGGCCCCTAAACGCGGGTCGTGAAAGGGGCCCGGATTCCGCCCTACACCGGTCAATGAGATCACGTTGCTCGCCTTGGAGGTACAGTTGGAAGATGACTGCAAGGAACGGCAACTTAAGCTACCTCAGCGCGCGTGACCCGCTAACGATTAATCACGTGTCACGAGCTCGCCCAGTCCGACACATACCATGTAAGAGGCTCGGTTGGGATAACTGACGTTTGACATCTTAACTAGCGGGTACTTAACCAGGAGGCCCATTATATGCGCTCCAGTCTGCTCAAACGATGTGTCGTGGTGATTTTTATATAAATCTGATGGCCCCCGTATAGTGTCCCCAAACCTCGGTCAGAAGTTTGTGTATTTGGGACACGTGTAGACCGGTAACTACAGAGTCCTCGCCCGGTTAATAGATCCCGCTTCTGATAAAAGGCGAAGGGACTAGCATACCCCCAAGCCTTGTCCAGCACAAAGTAGTAATGGCAGCCGACGTGTCTTCCCCTCCGAGTGTACGCATGCTGCATGGTCGACAGTTTCACGATACGAGTAGTAACTATGTGCTTCCGTAAAACGCTTCCCGCCCTGTTTGACTCCTGCATTATTAGCTGAAATATCTCTGTTAGAAACGACAAGGAAGAACATAGTCGACTGAGCTATCAGCACGAGGCAATCAAGCTCATGGCTAGTACGTTAATTGATGTGCCTCCACTGGAACCCGCGCTGATCAATTCCGTTAACAAAAAGGCGGCAACTACATGGCCCCTCTGCCTGACCTCAACGCAGGAGCTGGGCCGCAAGCTGTTCTCGATGTTTGCAGCGGAAGCGGGCAGTGGGTGATAGAGGTTCGTGAGCATATTATGATTCATATCTGTGTCACGAAGGAAAAACCTGGTCTCGCAGATAGCAAGAGAATTTCCCAAAGCAAAAGTCGTTGGTATTGACTTAAGCAAACCAGTACAAGAGTCAGTGCTCGTCGTTGGATGAATATTGGACAAATCTAATTCCGTTTACGCAGCGAGTCTACGATTCCTTCGAACGCATCGTTTTTGATAGCAGATATTAGTATGTGACCACGCGAAACTCCGAAACGCCAACTAAAGTATAATTAGAGCAAGGGCTCCCGTTTGAAACATCGTCTTTCGATGCCGTCCACATGCGCATGGTGCCTAGCGTACGATGCACCTCTTAAAGTCTTTGCGACAGTACGACTGACAAGACTCACGGCAGCTCCGAGAAAGGACAGCGATATACAAGGAGATGCATCGAATTCTGCGGCCAGGTTCGTTATATTTCGTCAGTAGTTAACGCGATACTGGAGCTGAATCCCTCGACAGGAGGGTTGATTATGCTAGTCGAGCCCGGTGAACGCGTATCACACATAGGCGGGGACTTGCCACCAGAGCAAGTAGCGATCACGAACGCTGCAGTCGCGACCCGCCACTTTGAAGAAATAAAATATCCGATACCGGATAAGGCCACAACAGGATCCCCAGAGAATGCATGGGGAATGGCTACCAAGATCACAGCCCATCTTCGTGACTCGCCTGATTTGTGGAAAGATGTGCAGGAGAGGAAGCTCGCCATTCCGATTGGGGTTTGGGCAGACGGTAAGTTCCCTCCGTAGATGCGTATAAGCTGCTTACGGATAGTATGCGTGCAGACGAGGTTGGACAAAAGGCGGGAAAGCTTCTCCAGTATTGCATCCCAGGAGTTTTTAGATCATTGCGCCCGGCCATAGTCGATGAAGGCATACTTTCGGGAGAGGAAGTGGACGATTTGCTTGCCCGGCTTGACGTGCGATACGGACCGGAGGCTAAACAATGGCAAATCGAGTGGCCATTCCGTTTTGTATGGGCAGAGAAACATTAGGCAGCTGGCCCGTAGCCTGTACGATACTCGACGTTTGTGCTTCCCAGTACAATCCAGTGTTTATCGTTGAATATATGCGGGTGGGAGGTGAGACTGGAGGGTGCGACGCAGTAATGCAGACGGCGCGCAGGAAGACATTTAGCCAAATACCATAATTTTATTATACAGGCGTGATGCAGCGGAGAATCTTGCTCTAACCTGGTGGCGCTCGAAGCAAGAAGGCAAGCCATGCCCATTCTAGCTCGTAGCCACTAGGTAAATTATCCAGTCTATCTCTTATAATATGTGGCTCAAGTGCAAACTTCCGTTACCTGCGAAAACCATCCTACCAACATAGAAGAGAGAGGATATGCGAGGAAGATCGAGGAAAGTAGGAATGATATTTCGTAGTTAAGGAATACATTATATGAATGGGCTAAAAAATACATGTAGGTGGCCGACACACTTCCGTCTCACCAATTACGACCAACAAATAAGCGAACCGACCGGACCCAGTTTTGTAGGAAACTTTCCGGAGTTTAAACAGAAGCTTGCTGCTAAGCCTTCTCAGACAAGTCACCCGACGACTGCCTGTTAAAGTCGAGCAGTTTATTTCCAAAGTGCTTGATGAGGTGCCCGGGATGGAAAACGTTGAAGGCCTACAGGAAACGCAATTGTGAGCATGTATGGACAAAACTCATGGCGTGGCGTGCCCAGACGTACTACCATAGCCACTACAATTGCGCCACCATCGAACCAGTTGAACCACTTTTCCGTCGAGATGATCGTTCCGGTCCTGGTACCCACACTATCAGAAAAGGAATACCAAGCCAAAGAGAGAAAAACCCACCATCCATCCGTAAGCTCAATCGTCCGATAAATACTCCTCACAAGAATAAACACGCTAGCAATAGCTAACCCAACCATCATAAGCGGTACGCCCTTTGGCACGTCCCTCCACCCTCCAAACCCGGGGGTTTTCAAGTCTCGTACCACCCGCGTAGGCCTGCCGATGGCAAAACGAACTGCAAACTCGATCGAGAGTAGGTCAAAGAGCAAAACGGCTGCGAGCTGGATGACAATTCCCGAGAGCATGATGTTGCCGCCACGGTTCGCGCTGGCAAGGTTGTCCGCAACTGATGCGAGAGCACCACCGATAGCTTGTAGGAGAAGCGCAGTGATATCGGCGGTAAGAAATATCGCGAGATCTGAGCGCATACAATCGGTCAAAACGTCAAGGGAAAGCAGGAAAGGGGCCTTACAGAGCCGGGGCGGCATGCGGCTATACTCTTGGCCGAGCTCGCTGACGACCCGGGGGAGAATGAGGAACATGGCAGCAGTCATGAAGGAAGGCGCCATAATGGTCGTGCAAATCCTGGACGCGGGCACCGTCAGCCACGAGACTGGGCTGAAAGAAACTTAGAAACTGTTGAACACGCACTGCATCATGAACGGATCCGAATCGATGGTGTTAAAGTGTCCCCAAAGACGGCCAGACCAGCCGAGTATCTCGACAAGACCACAAAGGGCAAGAGTCGGGAGCATGTACCATACTTTTAACCGAATCGCTTGGAAGACGTGAGCGACTGAAACCTCAGGTCAGTAAACCATTCAGATGTGACGATGTGGAAGAAAGCGCACTAGTTGTGAGAGAAAATAGCACGATAAAGAGGACGCAGACCCATAGAGTGGGCACATAATTGAAGGGGTTGCTATCGCCGAGATCATTAGAGTCGGCAGGGGCGTCGGCGCGCGGGGCTGTGCATTCAAAAGCGGCAATTAAACCAGATTCGGCGAAAGTGACACGACAGGAACCCACCGATGATCATACGAGAGGTAGAGGAGCTATCGCTCAGAGAACACTAGGGTGCTTGCAGAACCAGAGGAACGCTTGACAGTAGAGCAATCTGTCAAGGGCGCGTTATATACGTGCTGCCCACCATAGATCGGCGATGAGCATTGTCGTGACGCATATAGCTGGAAATACGTATCGCGGAGTAATACATTGGGTTGCTGTGTCGGCTACGCCACTCTCCGTCTTGTCTGCTGCGCTTCTTCTCAGCACCGTTCCAGCCGACTGACTCTCGGGGACTGTGCCCGACTGAAACTCGGCGATCGTCAACCAAGGCAAAACAATCGAGCGGCCCAGACCACAACCCAATATGCTCTAACCAGTGCCCAAACTAGGCAGCAGGATGATTATCAAAATAAATTTGATGGTATATATGCAAAACCGAGACAATCTAACTGATCAGTCCGTGTTATGAGAGTGGCGAGAGAAAGAGAGTATGAGAGAGATACAATAAGCGAGAGACAAGCACATCTGCAAGTCGGCGAACACCATGGAATCCGGTTCACATGGCCAGGGTAAATGTTCCGGGGTAGATACGAAAGTTAGGAGACAGAGAACAATGACAAACGTTCTTTTATTGCTTGAGGTTCGAAAGTCCAGGCGGATGCTGTGATGCACCGGCACCCGGCCTCGTCGAATAGTGATCTAAAAACCCAAATGTCACGCTCCCGGTCGGAGACACTGGCACACGCGGCTCCTCGTCGGGATCCGGTCCCCATCGTCGCCCTCCGTCCGCACCGACACCCGCACCTACACCTAAATCACCGGACATACCGACGGCCATCCGGGTCATAAGGATCATATTGAGCTTGATGTTGGTCGTAGTCCACAACACCCCCACCTGACGCGTATCCGTGCCCACCTTGTCCATACTGGCCCTGAGGCTGACCATAGTGCTGGTCCTGAGCATGATGGTCGTCCCCGTACGCCTGCAGTGGCACCTGCGACCCCGCGGCAGCCGCCATGCCCGAGTTGTACATTCGTCCGCTCCCAGCACTCCCGTCCGAGAACCGATCCTCGGCACGACCAAGGTACGTCTGGCCCTGGTTGTGCTTGTCGAGATCGTCGTTGACATCAAAGGCGCTATTATTGTACTGCTGCAGGGGGATAAACGCGCTCGACGCGTTGGACATGCGTGCATCGGCACCGAAAGGCTTCTCGCCCTGTGCACGTCGGCCGTTGGTGCTGAGCCCGCGAGAGAGACCACCGAACCCAGGTGCAAAGTCTCCACCAGACTTCTCGTTCGGCTGCTTGCGCTTCCGCATGCAAACGAGGACCACTGCCAAGAGGCCGATCAAGAGTACTGCACCCGCCGCAGCGGCAATGATGTAAATGAGGTTCTTGTTTGAGCTCTTCGACGACTGGCTTGCGCTCCCGTTTGCGGAGCCCGTTGGGGCCTTGGTGCTTGTCGAAATCGGGGGCAAATCCGCTACCGCACTCGTCGGCTGAGTCCCAATATTCCCATTCCCGACCTGGACCATCTTCCCGACGCTCGGGAGGCCATTGACAACGACAAACATCAAGACCGGCCCAGGCTGGAGGATATTCGGGTTGGGCGGGACCTGGGCGACGTGCAGAGTGATGTTCCCAGTGTCAGATACGGTGTAGGTGTTGTTGAGCTGCAAGAAGCGCTGGCCCATGTTCATCGCGTGGGTAGTGAAACCGGGGCGGACGAGGACGACCTTGGTAGCTTTGGCAGCGTCGTTGGCATTGCCAGTGTACGACTCGGGACCGAGGGCGATGTCAAACGAGGCACCTCCGTACGAAAGCGTCTTGGGCAGCCCTTGTGGCACGGGACGAGAACTGATGTTGGCAAAATAGGGAGGATAGAACCGTTCTGCCTTGTACGTAGTCGGGAATATCGTGGTAAGATTGACGTCCACGTTCGGATTGCTCCCAGCGACCAAGACAGACGCATCGGGCAGCAGCAGTGCAGACGAGTGGTACAACCGGGGAACCTTCGATTCGCTGAGACCCTTGTCGGACCAGCGCGAACCGGCGGGCTTGGACGGATCGTAGATGGCGGGCTTGAACACGGGCGCGGACGCAAGACTCATACCCCACGGCATGTCACCATAGAGCGCGGTCTGGCCGGTAGCTTGAGCATACCCAGCCGTACCGTTCGCGGCACCATTAATAACGAGCATGGTTCCGTCTGGCAACATAATAAACTGGCCCATAGTGCGACCAATAGGCAGGTTGTCGTCCTTGACATACGTGGGCGAGGAGCCGTCGGTCGGTTCAGGAATGATCGACTGACAGTCGTTCGACGCAGGGTAATTCCAGGTGTTGATATTTGGGTAAGAGTAGTTGCCCCAAGCGTCTTCAGGCATGTCGGACCCGCCACAGAATAGAATTTCGGGCGTCCAGTTGTTGTCAGGCGTTAGTGGCTTCATAGCAACCGCTCCCGAAGCAGGGTAGACACGGATAACCTTGCCTGGCATGTCTGGGAGCTTGGTCTCGAGGTTCTGATCGTGATCCCACATGACTATTAAATGTCAATAAACGAACAAAACGGGGGTATGATAAAACTCACTTGTCGAGAAGTTGGCCTGCGCAAAGATCTTGCCCGACGGCATCAGGAACGCGTGCGCATACGAATTCAGACCACTCGTGTCGATCATGAACTGCATGGTCTTGGGAGGACTATACCGACTTGGCCAATATTCATACGTGGGCTCTGCAGCGCCACCCTCAAACTCCGGGTCAACGTTAGGCGTGTTGCGATTGATGTATCCACCGTTTACGAATCCTCCAATCAAGATAATCGACCCGTCTGCGAGCGGCTCGGCGGTCGAGTACCACCGCTTCTTCTGCATGCTGACCTGCGTCGTGTTGTCAAACCACTGGCAACCATTGTCCGTGCACGGATTAAGGATACGAATCGCCTTGGTACCGTCATAGTCCTGGTACGTTTGGTCGAATACGCCCGACCCGAATTCTGCGACACTCCCGACGTTCCCGCCAGGTCCAATTGCGCCGTTTCCACCAAAGGTCGCAAAGGAACCGTTGGGGAAATGAGAACCAGATGAGCAAAACGCGTTTGTGGACATGTCCATTATCGTAGCTTTACTCGACGCAATGTCCCTGCATGGACGAATTAGGCTCAGAAAAAGTGGAGACGGAAAAACACGACGTAACGCACCATTCAACGGCCCAGGCTGGGTGACCATTGATCTGAGCTGCGTTCCCTTCTACTTTATCCTATTGGCAATTGGGTGTCAGGCGACGGTAGGAGTGAACGAAAAGCCTTGTCGACACACCAAAATGTATACTTTTTCTTCGTTTCCCAATAACATCTATCGTTCACATGAACCCGTATGAGCGCGAAAAACGGAAAAACGCAACAAGCACGACTCACCATCATAGCAGAGACTAGAGTGTCGCCGACTTCTACTATCGAGCCTGCGTCCTGCGCGAGAGAAGGGACCGCATTGTAGAGTACTGCTGTAGTAGCTAGAGAGTGTAGGAGTGATAAGGATAGGCGCATGGCGCGAACAAGAGGGGACCAACACGGTCCTGGTTGAGGTAATGAAGAAAGAACAAATATCAAATCAGGGACCACCGTTCCAGATATACCCATGTCACTATCCTCAGACGTTATCGGCTGTGCCGGATATAAACCGCGCTCCCACCCCCCACTGACGAATGCACCCCCGCAACTCGTGTAAATAATTTTCCTTTTTTTTTCGTGCGCAGTCACAGCCAGAGTCACCCCACGGTGGGAGACGATCACGTGCCATGTTCTGGGCTCTCACAGGCTTGGGACCTTGGCTGCGGAGCCGACCACAGCCTCGCACTTCAACATCTATCTCCACTTGATCTCCACAGTTCGCGTGCATACCCACCTCCGGGCTGATATTTGCTGGCATTCGTAACCAGGGGAAATGGATTTTTTCTGTGCGTAGAGTCTAGAACTGTACTGTACAACCATTAATTTAAGCCGAATATCCACATATTGGCAGGTATTGTCTGTGAGTCGCCACCATTCACTCGCTCGACACTCGACAAGGTTCTCAATCACTGATCTGATCCCTCCAGTCGGCTGTCCAACCAAGATTAGCCCAGATGGCAGCGACAATGGTCAAACACGGCTTTGCCCACGCTGCAATAACGGTGCGTCTGTATGGGTGTCGGGAAACGCCGAGTCTAATGGCCTGTCAGTCGCGGTGTTTGGCGCCAAGAAGCGCACTTGGCTCGAGATCTGCTTCATACCGCTCGTTCCCATGAGCTCATCGAAAATATGGAATTGTTCAATATGTGGGTGGCATGGTGAGTCTCTTCGGTTGCGACTTGATGCAACTCCGACATTGAACTTGATATCTTTGCTTTTTCAGTGAGCCAGAATCAACCCAACGGCTATGCTCCGCCCCTTCCTGGGCCTCCCCAGCAAGGATACAACCCCCACTACCAGCCAATCTACGGCCCGCCGCCAGGTGAGCTCGCAACTTAATTTCGGCGTTTTTGTATGACCGTAGACTTCTGCTCGTTCAGGCCAACAATGGGGGCAACAACCGCACAATTCTTTCCAGCATGGCCAGCCTGGGCAGTATCAGCAACCTGGGTATGGGTACGGGCCGGGAGGGCCGGGCAAATAGGTTCGCACGCACAGCTTGTATTCATTTATGTTCCGTCTTGTATCCTTGGCGTGCGTTCACGATACCATACTTGTAATATATCAGATACATAATCGTACATGCATAATATGAATCCCAAAGGTCCCAAGTCCTGTGCTGAATACACGAAATCCGGCGAAGAGCTGCAAGCACTAGTATGGACGTCAATTGGCATGTCACACCACAGAGTTCGCATACACCCTGCCAGTGTCACGAAGGACGTAGATTAGCACACGGAACATCGACTCAGCAGAAACCACGGCAAAAAGGCAAACTACTACCAGCCGACCCCACAAAATAATCCATCTAGGGCCGGCACACTTTCGGCACCTCAAACTAAAACGAAAGACTTACCTCAACAGCAACTCTCGCATCTCCAACCTTTCAGCTCGACGTTTCTCGGCTCCTTGAATCACAGCCGCTAAAACCGCGCACTCTTCCTCTTCACCCGACGGCTCAATAGTGGCACCAATCCGAACGGGCGCAGCGGTCGTCGGCAACATCGTTGGCCGCCTGTCGATAAACACATGCTCCACTTCTGGCTCTGGAGAAGGCGATACATTCATAGGCGTAGGAGTAAGCGCTACGAGCGTCAGGAACGCCTCGTTTGTAAATCGAAAGGCTGGACCGGGGGGTGGCTGGGCTCCGCCGGGAGGAGGCGGGTACGACCGTCGTACGTCGGCGTGTGAACAGACGTAAACCTCGACAGATGATGTCCAGACGCGGGTTACGATTGCCCGGAATGTGAGCCTGTTTATTACGTTAATAAAGGTAGAAGTTGGGGAAGAAAGGGCGTACACTTCGCCTGTTGCTACGGCTTCGCGGAACTCAAGGCCATCCATTCTATCCAATGACACAAACACATTTTATCGACCGATAGATGACGGAGTAGCGAAAATACGTTCAGTACACCGCACACCGCCGGCGGCAAAGCAAACTCACCCGGCGGTAACCCACGCGCAATCCCGCTTCAACCTATGTGCCGCTAAAACCGCTGTCCGCTCCATCCATTCTGCCAAACCCACAGCAGAGGTACGTGTATGCCGGACACATATCAAGAGAGACGGGGCGCAGCAGGTACGCGAATTGCCAAGGCACGTTAATCAGGAACGAGGCTGCCACGGTTAAGCAAGGCACGCACCCATGAGCTGTCCACCAAACAAGACTCCCACACTGTTCGCGTGCTGGGGCATGACGATTTGCATTGTACACGCTAAAGTATCCTGAATGGACACCATGCGTGGGAGGTCGAATCCGCTGGTAAGTTCATCCTCGGGCCCTTCTGTGGCACTCTGGAGTTTTCGCGGGCGAAAAACGTCAGATGGGGAGAGCGTACTCGCGACAGGCGACTCGACCACATGGTGCTGAGCGTGAAACGAGGGCGATGTGCTATGAGGGTGCGTGAGGTCAAACATCGGGGCCGGTGCGGACCAGCTCTGATAATCGGTGATTAACATCAGTCACTCTACCTTTATGGAAGTATAGCACTACACTTACCTGCCTACCAGAATTGGGCTGTAGCCCAACCCACGTAGGTCGCCGTCCCCTTTTTCGCTTTTCTAGGATGCGTTCCAGATCCGCAAGAGGTACAGCTGGCGCATCAGGCCCATACACTCCGACATCGGCACGTACAACATCGCCTGGATCGACATGCACATGCGGATCGTGCGCCTCGAGTGCATCCGCCAAGAGCTCGAGCTCGAGACTGCGCAGTTCTCGCGCCTGGCGTTTTTCAGCCGCGCTCAACGTATGCTCACGAGGGGACGCTGCGCCAGACGATGCAGATGAAGATCCAGATTCAGAGGCCCATTGGCGCTTGGCGTGTATCGGGATCATGCGGGAGACAATGGAGCGGAGGGCTGAAAAGTCCTCGGGTGGGCGAGTGGTACGCATGGCCCTGCGTCGGCCGGCAAAGAGATAGCGTTTCTTCTCGATGAGTGTCTGGGGCTGGATTGGCGCAACTACGGCCTTCCGACGAGGTGGTTTGGGAGTGTTGGGCGATGCATTGCCAAGTCGAAGAGACGGAGGGGGACCAGAGTGGGAGGATGGAGCAGGGGCAAGGGCAACGAATGTAAGGTAGGCTACGAGGCACGTTAGAAAGTTTTTGTGGGCGAGGCAAGGAAGACTCACCGTGACAACAGTAGACGAGTTCACCAGTGTCAAAATCTTCAAGAAGTACACGCACACCGGCCTCTGCACAAAAGAGCTCAAGAGTCAATTATGATTCGTGCAAACGTTCACAGTAGACACACCAATTGAAGACCCCCATGCCCGATTGATACAGGCATCGATGTGAATGATATTCCCGGACCTAATTTCCCTCACGAGTACGACTCGATCAAGACTGATCGTCACGCAATTCAAGTCGGTGTGACGCCTAGCGGCGACTCCCGCTGCTACATCCTAACTCGTTCATTAGACCGTACCTCGGAGAAACACGACAAACTAACAATTATCTTTAACATTTCTCCTGCGTATAGCCTCCCATGCTCGTCTGTAACTGATGTCAGGACCAAGCAGTTGAGCGAGCAAAGGGAAAGAGACTCACCTGTGACGTCAGGAGTTACCCGCCATGACATGTGGACGGTGCTCGCAGACACGGGCTTTGGAGGAGGCGCGGGTATCGGCTTCTCCTTCGCTTCCTGCTTTAATCCTGACGGCGGTGAAATCAACCGACGAAGTGTCAAAGGCGTCCATCCCTGCCAGTATGCAACAGACGACAGCGCAACCGCCGATAGAAGCAATGTCTTGCTCTGCAAGTCGAGTTCATCGAGCCCAGAGAATGCCATCGCGGTCGAATCCAAAGTTTAGACGACAGTAGCGCAACGAGAGGGAGTATGATTCGACTTCAAGCACGAACAGAAGTCCCCACCACCACGAAGGAGTGTTCAAAGGCAGAAGTACCGAGATACAGCCAGGAAGTACCCCTATATGATAGCTCGGTGGATGATTGCCGATAAAGTTGAGCCTCCCAGCCACGTCGGGTACGTAGCGCACGCGCCCGGATCTTCACGGAATTAAACCAGATCACTTGACAGAATAGCTTGCTCCGATATTCTCCAGGTATTAATCGAGCTTTGACTGATTAAAGTACGTGAGTTGAGTCGGGGTTGGATGGCGGAGATAGCGGTCAAGGAGGTGGCTTGAAGGCGGGCAGTGTTTGTATTTGGACGTGTTTTGCAGATCGTACGTCATCTGCACATATCGAAAGGTATTTGTGAGCTCCGGAGCCCTCACCTCGCTGTTTGCCGCGAGCGAGCCGGCGGAGGCTGAAAACAGGCTGCTATCACGTCCAAATCAAGGTTTACCGATGTGTCTACCAGGACAAATGTTTATTTGCCGCAGGCTCATTGCGCTTCCTTGGTAAACTCTCTGAATATTCGTTGCCACAAAACCCACACAGTAATCAGACGGAACTTCTACTTCGAATGCAGCATACACTTAGCCTTCGGCACACGCACATTCCTACCCCCTTTTCACAGGACTTTGTGTTCTACGCACCACCAAATCGGCTCGCTTGTAGTAACTGTGACCCGACCGCGATGCTCATCGTCCGATAATGGTAGAACCGCGTTCGAAGTGGACACCAACCCATCAAACGACGAAGGAGTATTCTCTGAGTTTGGGCGTCAATATATGGGCGTAAAGCAATGTTCACGGAAGGTAGTCATGCCTAGGTTCCATTTTAGTCCAGTGGTGCTCAGCACGGTGGATCCGATTCCAACAGGGAGAAGCCCGCATGTAGGTCCAACGAATCGGAGGTCGAGGTCGATCTGGTGGGCCCCCTATGTGCCATGCACTACGTTAACATAATTTGCCTCGACGAGATGTATGAACGCTCACGAACCTTGTCCAATACCCAACCAATGCTTTCGCCGCTAACCACATATATTCGAGGCCGCGACGCGCGGAGCTTGTGCAACAGGGACATCGTGTGCATCGTGTGGTCTAGGCGTCCAGAAAGTCCTCCGAGAATGACAACATCCACCTATGCTCTATCAGACGAGTTTCCAATACAAAGGAAACTGCATGCGTACCCGAACATTCTCTCTCCCCTCAATCTGACTGACCCAAGCTAGGCACTTCATCAAATCGGTCGAGTCCTGGTCGTGATCTTCTTCCACGGTGACCCCCTGGGTCAAAGTTGTTCGCGACCGCACGCTACATGGCAAGGCTGGAATTTCACTCACCTGCTGTTCATACCAGAGCCGGACGTCCGGCCTTATGGAGTCAAAGTCTCCTTTGATGTGATCCGGCTTGTAGCTGCAAGGGTCGGGTTTAGATAGAGCACAGGCCTGCAGACAGGTGAACGGTACGAGCTCTATTCGGCGCACTCACCGCAGTCGCTCTTCTTCGCTAAATGCATCATGCACACGGTTCGATCCGCCGTCGGCGAATACTCTCCACTGACCTAACGGCCTTGGGTAGGTTGCGCATAGATACTGCGGATAAGACTTACATTTGAGCCACAGCCTCGATAATGTGGCTGGGGCGAAAGGCTGGTTGAGAACAATCAGAGCAAGCGGAGCAGGAGATTTCTGGAATGAACTGAGGAAGCTAGTATCCCAGTAGTGTATGTTCGCGGGCATGATGCTCCTTGGCTATGGCGAACCGGAGAAAGATTAGAGCAATAGACAGCGGTAATCTAGATTCGGGGGGTTGAGCCGGATGTAATTAATTAAGCACTATCATAGATCTCAAGAGCAAACTTGGAAATATTAACGCTGCGAAGTGTAGCAGCGGTGGAGCGCTGTGAGAACGGAAGTCTATTAATGATCGTTTTTGGTAATTGACTTCCTTGGTACAGCCTACCACGTGACACAAAGTAACTCCTATCTTCCACTGAACTTCTGAAGCCAAATTCCCTGCATCTCGTATAGCTTTTTTTTGAGTCCTCTCGATGGTAAGTTCTGATATATGAGTCCCTCCCTCAGCCACTTCTCGCATTCGAGTTCAATCTGATGATGGTTTGGCCGATATAACTTTCGGACTAGTGTTGACAGCTGTGGGGACTAACTTGGCCGCACACTCTATAGTCAGGGCACGCTACATCATTGGGGTCTGCTACTAGGTTCCTCGCCACCGAAACCATGGACCTTTGTATGCAATAATCTCTGGGGAATTCTTGCCACTAGCCTCATCGTCTCCACCTTGACTACCCAGAACATGTTTTTTTTTCTTCAGGCCCAGGCGTTGTGGAGTAACCTGACTAGGATTGACTAGCGTGAACGCGATTGTTACTCCTTGGATGTCCAGGGTTCCCATCGGTGGGCCTTGCAAGGTTTTCTCAGAGTTTTCCCCGTGACACTCTCAGTTTGGGAACCCCCGACTTGGAAGAAACAAACTGTATCGAGCCCACAATTGAACTCTGTCGCCGGATAAGCGTGTCGGCTCGCGCGCTGATCGACCACGCACCCCATGTCAATCAAGCTCAGGGATGTAGTCTCCGGCAGAATGAATTCTCACATCGCCTCAGCGACTTCTCTCGCGCTTCTGTCGCCCCCGAAAATCCAAATGTACCAGCGCACGACCCTACCAAATACGCGGCTAGTTCATACTCGCGCGCCATTTTAGCACTTTATTCGTGTTGACAGCTGGCAAATTTATCGCATATCGCCACTTTGATCGCCACCCACACCTTACCGTTCCTGGAATGATTTTTCGAAATCGCGGTTTCCCGAATCGTGATGCCGGTGAGGGTGCTACCATTGGTTGAAACCTCGTTTGAAGAAGGGATTCCCTCCGATGGTTCCTCCACATCTTTGCATCGGCAAGCCGATTCCAGGGCCTTCAACCCGTCTATCCTTTGAAGTCTCCGAGTACCTTCGGTGCCTCGCCCGCTATATAATCTCCCCAGACTCGTGCACCGAGACTTCACTGGCACACCCCTCTGCCGTCCTTTGACGACCCTCACGAACATCCCTTCACGTCATCCAATCGTTCACGAAGCTGCTTGAGGTATATCTTCGCCGGCCTCGCGACGCGACGTTTTTTCACACTCACACTCACGATACCTACTTCACGTCATGTCCTCCCCCGCACCTCCCATGGAAGAACTGTCGAGGACTTCGATTACTATAGTCCGCCCCCCGCCCACTGCCGCACCCGAGGACCGACGAATCTCTCATGTGAAGCGTGCATCATGGATGACCCACTCTGCTCGATGGTCCGGCTCCTCTTTTTCGTCTACCACTTCGTCTACTCCGCTTTTCTGGGGCCGCCCAAATCGCCTGTCGATATCCGACCCCGAAAAGGCGGCAGAGGTTAGCCAACAGAGCGTCGAAAAGGCCATCACAGATGACTTGGCCGTCATCGAGCCCCAGGAGCGCGACTACCATCGCCAGAGTCCGTATTGGCTCTTGACCATGATATGGTGCGTGACCGTCGATGATAGCGGCTTTCGCAACACCCCGACTGACATCTACTGCTTCCCTGCAGGGCTCACCAGATTTGGTGGATCATCACAGCATGCTGCAATATCCCGGTGTACTTGCGCCTGGCCGTGCTTCCCTCCGGTCCCGAACGGTTGAGCCTCGTCGCGAATGCGTCGCTCATCAACCTGACGATTGTGGTGATCGTTCGCAACGAACTCTTGCTCGCTGCGCTGTACTGGATCTTCAACTACGCGCCGTTCAGGAGGTTCTATTTTCACCGCATGCTCCATTCAATTGGCGGTCTTCATGTCGGGTGCGCGTTCGCTACCTTTGTGTGAGTACGCTTTACTTGATTACCGCATCCCTGCTTGCCTGACAGCACTCGAACCGATTAGATGGATTATCTTTTATAACATAGAGCTCGGCCGAATTACTCCCTTCGACTCGGCTCTGAACATTGCCCTGTTCGTGACGGCCCTCATCATGCCTTTGGGCATTGCCGTTATCATCACCTTTGCTCTGCGCCCACTCCGCGAGCGTTACCATAACCTCTGGGAGTACACCCACCGGTTTGTCGGCTGGTTTGTTATTGCGGACCTGGTAGCGCATCTGGCTCTCCGCGCGTTCACGCTTCCGACCCCGCATGATCTCTTCCGCACCGCCTTGCCGTACCTCACGATCGTCTGCATCGTATCCATCTTTTACGTATGGTTCACCGTCCGCCGTGCTTCGGTCTCGATCACCGCGAACCACAGCGTGGCGATCGTCAAGTTCAACGGCCGGCCAACGCTCAACGACGGGACATTTGCCAGGATCAGCAAGGACGGCCTGCAATGGCATGCGTTTTCGGTAGCGACCACCGACTTTGAGAAGCGCGAGTTTTCGCTCATCGTAGGCCGCGCGGGGGACTGGACGACGAGCCTCATCCATGATTCGGTTGCGCGGCGCGCACCGGAGCGGTTGTTTATCCGGGGCGTTAACCCACCTGGTTTCATGCACATGCACCGTGCTTACAAGAAAGGTATGTACATCTCACGAGATGGTCTTGGTATTTCCCTGACTTTGGTACCTTGTGACTAGTCGTTACGATTTGCACTGGCGCTGGTATCGCTCCTGCACTTCCCCACATTGCGCAAAAAACGAGCGACATCTTCCTGATCTGGATCGCCAAGGTTAGTATTGCCACCTGCCTGTTCTGGTAGAATGTTTCTCACTCGAGCCCAATAGAATCACGAGAAAACATACGGCCAGGAAGTTTGGAACACTGTTACCTCAAACCTTCCTCAGGACCAGATTTTGTTGCACGACACGGGCGTCTCTGGCCGCCCCGAAATCGCATCACTTATAGAACGAGTCGCAAAACGACACGAAGCCGAGGCTGTTTTCGTTGTCGTGCGTGAACTTCCTGATATACACGGATCGTTTGCTGATTTTCTCATAGAGCAACGATCCTTATACGATCCTCTGCGCCAACATCTGTTGGCGTCTTGGGCTTCGCTGTTATGGCGCGACACGAGATTCTTAATCACGCTCTTCGGACCTTGACGGTTTCTTTACGGCCTCATACTATACACAGTCTGCGCATATATTACGCCCATGACTTTACCCGACGACTAGACCACTGAAAATTTGTTCATATCGAGAGTACTTTTTTGATCTACACGATACTTCGATTTATTCTGTACCTGCGGCTTGCACATGTTCGCCTGTATGTACGATGAGAATGTTGTGCTACTGCATGTACTTTTTCTGTATCATTATAAATAACACCTTCCTCCGTCGTTGCGTGATTTGGTACATCAGGCACTAGAGCAAGGCCGATTGTATTGGCATAAAGTATAGCAACCGGCTGATCCCAAACCCAGCTCGCCTTAGGCTCAAACGTCTCCAGCAGCCGCTAACCCAGTGCCCTTCACCATCGCCTCCAATACAGATTCAGTCATTACTCTCCGGTCCTCAGCAGCGCGATAATCAATAGTGCTAAGCGTGAGGTCGTGGATCGCCTGGCGGAATGCAATTGCATGCGGTAGATGTTCGTTTGCAAGCCGCGCGCGTTGTTCTTCTAGGCTGGCGATCTGCAAGGGAAGCAGAGCAAATGCTGTAAGCAACCAAACTCGGTGGCAATCGAATGCGTGGGGGAGGGGGAAAAAACGAAATGGGCCGGCGATAGGCTACGGAGACGGAGTCTACTATTGCTAATGAAAGTATGTAATGCAGGCGGATAAGGATTAAGCATGGCGGTGGAACCTCCGTAACCTTCGGTAATGAAGATCACCCTGCGAAAGATGAACAAGCGAGAGCGGAAGTGATGTACAGACGTGCGAGTTTCGCCAACACGCGGTCGTTCAAAACTGAGGGACGCGCTTTCGCACGCTGGGAGGCGAGCATGGGCTCGAGGTGGGGATAGACGTGCAACGGCAGACTGATTAAACTTGGCCACTAGCCGAGGAAAACTAGGGGAGGAGAAAACGAAATAAAAGGAAAGGAGGATTGTCGGAACGTTCGACCGACAAATCCCATCAGTCCCTCAACGTGCCAACCTGTCATCAGGGCTATAGAGATCGAACTCAAACACCCTGTTTTTCAATTACCCTAGCCTACGCCAAATAGAGTGCCACCCGCCGTGCCGTTTGCGCTCTGCCCAGACTCAGCCCAGGTCACCCCGTAGGGCACGTACAAGACTGCCGTTTACCCATGGCCGCGCCCACCCCGAAATGAAAAAGAAATGGGTTCCGAAAGTGAAAGTAGACAGCTTACCTCTTTCTCCAGGTCAGGGAACAACGCCTCGCGTTTTGTTGCGCGCACGACCGGCACGCGCGGCCGTCGAGCCGGATTGGTAGGAAGTGCATGGACCTTGCGCTCGCCTTCTGGTGGTTGTACCCCGCTCGTACTTGCGTTCCTGTCCCTCGCGCCCCGCTCGGCGCTGTCCCTGTCCCGATCGCGCTCTCGGCTGAACTCCTGCCCGCCCATACCCATTGCTTTAGGCTTCTCGGGTAATCCACGGGTGGCGCGTGGTCCGCGCGGAGGTGAGCGTGGTCGGGGTGGTAGGGGTAGTGGGTGAACTTGAGGGAGTGGGTACGGTTGAGGTGCGGGTACGTGTATTGGTTGCGCATTTGGGTAGGGAGGGCCAGGAGGAGCTGGTAGGGGAATTCCTAGGCCTAACGCTGGCGACGCTTGTACCGAGTGTAATGCTTGAGCCAGATTTGAGTGTGCAGGAGATGCTATACGACTTCCTTCCGAGAGTTCAGGAGCAGGCGTGTTCAGGTGAGACCCGCCTGCGCTAGTCACAGGCTCCTCTTTGACGTCGACATCCATCGCATTAGAATCGACCTGCGTGCTGCTCGCCTCTGCACCATTGTTGGGACCCACTTCTTCCTCCCCTTTCTTCTTGCCTTCCCTCTCCACTAGCTTGCTCTGAACAGCCGCTAAATAACTCTGGAAAGTACTTTGGGGTCTCTCCCATACTGCAGGAGCTGTGTTTGCGCTGGCTGGGGCGTTTGGTCCAGGGATCATCATGTTTCTCGGCCCGCGAGGGGGCTCGCGATCTCCTCTTGGGCCGGTCGGCGGCGGTCCTCCACGCACAGCGACAGGGGCATTGCGTGGCGCTACAGGCAAGCCGGGAGGCGGATTACCCGAGGCACGCCAGCGTGGTCCAGTGGGTATTGCTGGTCCTGGATCCGGCGCGCTGGCGGTGGCTGGCGCAGCGCCAGGGTTGGGTGCGGGTGAAGCATTTCGCTCTGCCCATGGCTCCCGCTCGCGTCGGGACGACCGGTACGGCGAGCAAGATCGGGAGCGGGATTGTCGGAGCGAGGGCGTGAGGGATCGAGACCGACTCGGAGATCGGCCGTGAGAACGAGGCGCGTTATCTTGAGATTGGGTCGGAGAGCGCGAGCGAGGAGAACGCGAGGCTGAACGAGAGGGTGACCGAGGGGAAAGGTGGCTGCGCTTCTCGCGCGAAGTGGATCGCGTGGGCACCGCCGGCGCATTTCCGGCGGGCGACCGAGAACGGGATTTGGATTTGTGGGATGGGGTCCGGGTTCGCGCTTGGAGAGAGCGGGAGCGGGAGCGACCTGTAGTTTAATTTGAGAGATAAAGTCAGATAATAGTTCTGGGGCTCTACATCTTTGGGGACCACACCGCCCTGGCAGATTGCCACCGACGCGAAAAGCAAGCGGGCAGGTAAGGGGTGGATGGCTTACCTCGGCGCGGTTCAAACATCCTCCTACTCTCCTCGCCGCTCAGGTATTCGTCTCGGTCCTCGTCGGCGGCAACAAAGGAGTCCCAATTCCCTCTGTCCCTTTCCCTGTCACCACGTTTCCTCCCTCTCCCACCACGCGGCTTTCGCACCTTTCTGCCAGGTGAACGTTCTTCGCCCTCCTCGAGCGGCTCGGTCGCATCCCGAGAGACTGGTCCGGTTCTTGGAGGCGACACAGGCCTCATAGGCGCCGCAACCGGCCCTAGGCGCTGCAACAACGAAGGCGGCGACCTTAAACCACCCCTTGGTATAAACATGGGACTTTCGCCCCGTCGATAATGTAGCGGGGGACTCCGCGATCGGGAAATGGGAGGTGGCGAGCGACTGTACGATCGTGACCGCGAAAACGACCTTGACCGTGGTCGTTGATGGCGAAATCGGCATCGGTTGCCCTTGTCACAGCCAGTCGGCCGCGAAAAGTATTTGCACAAGACAGTGCTTTTCAGAGGCGGAGGAGACCGAGACCTGGAACGCTCCCAAGCGCGTCTGGGGAGACGCGAACCAGGATGAGGTGGCGGAGGGGACCGACGAGGTTGAAAGTCATAGTCAAACTCGAAAGACCTAGACCTAGAGCGAGAGCGCGGGTGAAACATAGGTCGACCTCTAGGGGGCTCTCGGTCCCAGCTCTGTGGGCTACGACCGCGTGGCACAGGTTCCCAACTACTAGGCCCAGGACGCTGCACAGTTGGTGGGCTCACATGGCGAGGTCCTCGTCTAGGTGGAGAAGGGGGTGCATTTGGTCGCTTTGGGAGTGAGTCCATACCAAGTTTTTGCGTTTTTGTTTCTAGAGTGGTTGTTGCTTCGAGCCAACTCGGCAAGTCACGTGCAGTCAATACTCTTAATGTGACCCCGCGGACTTGAAGCATCTCGGAAAGTGCTTGCAGGGAACATTGTTCTCGTACTAGAAGCCATGTTGTAAAACGAATCCATTTATTGAGAGCAGGCCGGTTTGATTTGGCTGTGGTGAACGCTTGGTAAGCCACGTGATACGGCGGGATTTGTTTGTACCGACTGCGAGGTGGATTGTTCTTAATTAAGTATACTCTGAAAATGTCAGCTTAGGCAGCTCAGCAGTACTACAACTAGAAAACGGGGCGAACTCTAATTTATCTAATCCCAGTGGTAACGACGATCAGTGTTCTAATTATCCAACAAAATTCCGCTCGCAAGGACGTATCCATTAAGTGAATCGCATAAACAATCGATAGCAAGAAAACTCGAAAAAAGAATCATTAGAATATGCCCCTTAAACGTCTGGCGACGTCCAGTGCAATACCTGAACCCGCATCCCCACTAGTCACCATCGTCTCATCCTCCTTTTTATCCTCCCCCTCATCTTGCTCCGCCATGCCTTTAATCTTGGTAGCCTGTGCCACCCGTTCATACGCATGCACAAACTGTTCGATGCACTGCGCCAGGTCTTCAAACTTGTTTGAACTAGACTCTCCCGGAAGGTTGTAGTACACCTCGTCTTTGATCGACTCGTCGTTTACGGTCAAGAGGCCAAGGAGTACAGCCAAGTAGCCAAGGAGAAAAGTCGAATGGAAATCGTTCTTTGTAGCCTTTTAGCCCAATCGCCCTCGAAATATCTAGAAGGCAAGCTCACCTGGAGCGTACTCATTTCCTGGAGCTTCTGATATAGCCCTGTATACAACTCCAACTGGGGTTTGCGATTCCTACATGTGCATTCGACTGCACACTTGCGTCCTAGCCCGCAAGCGCTATAGATACCTAGGATAGCAGGGTGATTAGGTCTCGCATCTACGGACAAGAGGTTTCTCTACTCACAAAGACTCTGAACCTGTTTAGCACCTCCCGCCCCTTCTTTGACCAGGTTCAGTAGCAGCGCCAGCGACAAGCACGCGTGTTCGAACAAGGAGGACTGGGTTCCAGAGTGGGCGCCTTGAGCTACAAACCGAGCAATAATATGGAAAACGAGCGGGTTTCGGACAACTAGGGGTTGGATCTGGTTCGGAGGTGGCGCTGATTCTTGGGATTGAGAAGGCTGGTTGGTTGTGGTATCGCTAGTGAGCAGAACTAGGAGTTTCAGGCATCCCAAAATGCATTGCTCAGCCAGCACTGAAACTATTTTCAGCGCACAAGTGAGTATTCAACGCATCGAGGGGGAAATAATATAACAAGACCTACCTCCCTGTTCCAAATCCTTTGGGTCACTTGCCATTAGAACCTGGCAGACTCTACAAAAGTTCAACACCCCTTGCACGAGCTCTTCTTCCTGCTTCCCCCCTGGTTGCTCCTCGGATCCATCCAGGTCTTGGTTGTGGTCTTGGTCCACAGCAACTTGACAACCTCTCAAGAGGTTAGACATCACATGCAACGAATGCACAGGCCCCGCACTCGATGGGGGAATGACACTTAAGCCAGTCGAGTATCCGGACAGCCGAGTATCGAACGCACGCAAATAAGCGGACGCAGTAGATAGAATCGTGAGCATGAGCGGCCGAGCTATTGGTTTAGGGATAACGAGGGAGAGCCCATGAGAAACCAGGAGGCATGTAGTGATCTAGCTAATTGTAAGGTATCGGTTTTTGTATAACGTGAATGCAAGAAGACGAACCACTTGTCCAGAGGGTATGATTCCAGGTTTCTGACACAATTCTAGCAACGCGCTCAACTAAAAATAGCCATCAACATACAAAGCAAGAACTGTAGCCTAGTAGCCACTCACCTGTTTTCGCTCTACCTTGCCGAGCCCGGTCTTCCGAGCGGTATCAGCGTATACTGCCCAGCTGTCATCAGACGCTGCGGCTTCCAAACCATCCAGTTCGCGCGCTCGGCTCAAAATTAAGCAAAATGTCGATGGTATGCCCGGGTCTTGCAGAGCTCCGGGCACGTCTTGAAGCTCGCGAGCCACCAAAGTGACAAAAATCCCTGCGATGGCGTCGAACACCTAAGTGTGCTTATGAGTTATACACGTAGAGGTTTGAAGGCCACTCGAATCGAACCTACCCTATCGCCTGTTTCAATTACTGATTGGTGTATTGCGCTCCATGCCCGACCGAGTACGTCTGACGCTCGCGCACGTTGCACAAATCCGCT